>JBBPBX010068135.1:0-19218 GCA_038048925.1 Garcialebias charrua
AATATAGGGGGCACTATGGAGTAAAAATTTACATACCATTATCAATGTGTATAGAAGTGTTCACTAATGAATCACATTAAATCTCGTGCAGATCGGATAATGTATCACTAAGATATAACTGTAGTAATAATATAGGGGGCGCTATGGAGTAAAAATTTACATACCATTATGAATGTGTGTAGAAGCGTTCACTGATGAATCATAATAAATCTCGTGCAGATTGGATAATGTATCACTAAGATATAACTGTAGTAATAATATAGGGGGCGCTATGGAGTAAAAAATTACATAACATTATCAATGTGTGTCGAAGTGTTCACTGATAAAGCATAATAAATCTTGTGCAGATCGGATGATGTATCACTGAGATATAACTATAGAAATAATGTAGGGGGCGCACTTGAGTCAAATGTTAGCCCACCATATCAATGTGTCCACAAGGGCTCACTGATGATGCACAATAAATCTGGTTCAGATCGGATGATGTATCACTGAGATACAACAGTTTGAATAATCTAGGGGGCGCTATGGAGGCTATTTGCTAATTAACATAAACACCTTTTCAAGGGGTGGGTAATGATCGATCATAATGATTTTGGTACTCCTCAGATCAAATCTGTGGAGTTTAGAACCAAACGTATGGTGACGGCGTTACGTCTTACTTCGCCACGTCACCACGCCCACTTGCTCCACCCAAAACGAACAGTGCTGGAAAGCTTGTTACACCACCATGTCTTCGGTGACTGGATACAATGTCACGCTGATTAGGTAACAGGGATCCGTTATGGACCGTTCAACGTAAAACTTTACACTTCCTGTTGTCAGGGGGCGTGGCTTAAGTGATGTCATGATTTGACCATACAGTTTTGCAGGGGACCGGATGTGGGTCAATCACTGAAGGTTTGATGTATTAGACAGTTTTCGTGTAAGAGCTGTAAGCGTTTCGTTTTTCATGGCGAGATGTCCAACTTTGAGGTCTGGCCCCGCCCCTTCAGCATGCATGAAAACGCACAGTTTTGATAACATTTGTTCCCCCGTGCCTTATAAAGAAACTGGCCAAGTTTGAATCAAATCGAGCGAAATCCCTAGGAGGAGTTCGTTGAAATGCAGAGGCTGTAAACGGCCAAAAAGGGGTGAAAATTTGGTCATCGTTCCAAAATGGCCGCCTTACCATTTATCGTACAACATTGGTGCCAGAGAGTTTTCTGTGCATCTTGGTGAGTTGGACAAGTGTACCAAATTTCATGATTCTACGTCAAACTAAGGTCAATGCGGAGGGTATTTTGAATATTTCTAGGGGGCGCTCTTGAGCCGTTTCTGTAGCGATTTGCTAATTAGCATAAACACCTGTTCAAGGGGTGGGCAATGATCGATCATACTGATTTTGGTACTCCTCGGATCAAATCTGTGGATTTTAGAACCAAACGTATGGTGATGGCGTTATGTCTTACTTCGCCACGTCGCCACGCCCACATGCTCCACCAAAAACGAACAGTATTGGAATGCTTGTTACACCAACATGTCTTCGGTCACTGGACACAATGCCACGCTGATTAGGTAACAGGGGTCCGATATGGACCGTTCAACGTAAAACTTTACACTTCCTGTTGTCAGGGGGCGTGGCTTAAGTGATGTCATGATTTGACCATACAGTTTTGCGGGGGACCGGATGTGGGTCAATAACTGAAGGTTTGATGTATTAGACTTTTTTCGTGTAAGAGCTGTAAGCGTTTCGTTTTTCATGGCGAGATGTCCAACTTTGACGTCTGGCCCCGCCCCTTCAGCATTCATGAAAACGCACAATTTTGATATCGTTTGTTCCCCCGTGCCTTATGAAGAAACTGGCCAAGTTTGAACCAAATCGAGCGAAATTCATAGGAGGAGTTCGTTCAAATGCGGAGGCTGTAAACGGCCAAAAAGGGGTGAAAATTTGGTCATCGTTCCAAAATGGCCGCCTTACCATTTATCGTACAGCGTTGGTGCAAGAGGGTTTTCTGTGCATCTTGGTGAGTTGGACAAGTGTACCAAATTTCATGATTCTACGTCAAACTAAGGTCAATGCGGAGGGTATTTTGAAAATTTCTAGGGGGCGCTCTTGAGCCGTTTCTGTGGCGATTTTTGCCACGCCCCCAAAATACGTAATTTTTCACCAGTCCTGACGAGTCCGCCAAATTTGGTGAGTTTTCGTATATGATAAAGCCTCCAAAAGGCCACTTCTTTGGGGGGAAGAAAAAAAATAATAATAATTAAAGCTGCAAGCAGCATTGAGGCCCTCGCAGCTTAGCGCCGCTCGGACCTTATTGAGGCGACCGCGCGAGCTCCAGCTCGTCCGCTCGGTCGCCATTTCGAAGTCTCTCGTGTCTACTCCGCACCAGGGGTGCACACGCACAATAAATCTGGTTCAGATCGGATGATGTCTCACTGAGATATAACAGTTTGAATAATCTAGGGGGCGCTCTGGAGTCACATGTTAAACCACAATATCAATGTGTCCACAAGGTCTCACTGATGATACACAATAAATCTGGTTCAGATCGGATGATGTCTCACTGAGATATAACAGTTTGAATAATCTAGGGGGCGCTATGGAGTTATATGTTAAACCACATTATCAATGTGTCCACAAGGGCTCACTGATTATTCACAATAAATTTGGTTCAGATCGGATGATGTATCACTGAGATATAACTATAGAAATAATGTAGGGGGCGCACTTGAGTCAAATGTTAGCCCACCATATCAATGTGTCCACAAGGGCTCACTGATGATGCACAATAAATCTGGTTCAGATCGGATGATGTATCACTGAGATATAACAGTTTGAATAATCTAGGGGGCGCTCTGGAGTCATATGTTAAACAACAATATCAATGTGTCCACAAGGTCTCACTGATTACGCACAATAAATCTGGTTCAGATCGGATGATGTATCACTGAGATATAACTATAGAAATAATGTAGGGGGCGCACTTGAGTCAAATGTTAGCCCACCTTATCAATGTGTCCACAAGGACTCACTGATGATGCACAATAAATCTGGTTCAAATCCGATGATCTATCTTTGAGATACAACTATAGAAATAATGTAGGGGGCGCAATTGAGTCAAAATTTACACAACAATATCAATGCGTGTAGAACTGCTTCTTGATGACGCACAATAAATCTGGTACAGATCGGATGATGTATCACTGACATATAACAGTTTGAATAATCTAGGGGGCGCTCTGGAGTCATATGTTAAACCATAATATCAATGTGTCCACAAGGTCTCACTGATGATGCACAATAAATCTGGTTCAGATCGGATTATGTATCACTGAGATATAACTGTAGTAATAATATAGGGGGCGCTATGGAGTAAAAATTTACATACCATTATCAATGTGTGTCGAAGTGTTCACTGATAAAGCACAATAAATCTTGTGCAGATCGGATAATGTATCACTAAGATATAACTGTAGTAATAATACAGGGGGCGCTATAGAGTAAAAATTTACATACCATTATCAATGTGTGTAGAAGTGTTCACTGATGAATCACAATAAATCTCGTGCAGATCGGATGATGTATCACTAAGATATAACTGTAGTAATAATATAGGGGGCGCTATGGAGTAAAAATTTACATACCATTATCAATGTGTGTCGAAGTGTTCACTGGTAAAGCACAATAAATCTCGTGCAGATTGGATAATGTATCACTGAGATATAACTGTAGTAATAATATAGGGGGCGCTATGGAGTAAAAATTTACATACCATTATCAATGTGTATAGAAGTGTTCACTGATGAATCACATTAAATCTCGTGCAGATCGGATAATGTATCACTAAGATATAACTGTAATAATAATATAGGGGGCGCTATGGAGTAAAAATTTACATACATTATCAATGTGTGTCGAAGTGTTCACTGATAAAGCACAATAAATCTCGTGCAGATCGGATAATGTATCACTAAGATATAACTGTAGTAATAATACAGGGGGCGCTATGGAGTAAAAATTTACATACCATTATCAATGTGTGTAGAAGTGTTCACTGATGAATCATAATAAATCTCGTGCAGATCGGATAATGTATCACTAAGATATAACTGTAGTAATAATATAGGGGGCGCTATGGAGTAAAAATTTACATAACATTATCAATGTGTGTCGAAGTGTTCACTGATAAAGCATAATAAATCTTGTGCAGATCGGATGATGTATCACTGAGATATAACTATAGAAATAATGTAGGGGGCGCACTTGAGTCAAATGTTAGCCCACCATATCAATGTGTCCACAAGGGCTCACTGATGATGCACAATAAATCTGGTTCAGATCGGATGATGTATCACTGAGATACAACAGTTTGAATAATCTAGGGGGCGCTATGGAGGCTATTTGCTAATTAGCATAAACACCTGTTCAAGGGGTGGGTAATGATCGATCATAATGATTTTGGTACTCCTCAGATCAAATCTGTGGAGTTTAGAACCAAACGTATGGTGACGGCGTTACGTCTTACTTCGCCACGTCACCACGCCCACTTGCTCCACCCAAAACGAACAGTGCTGGAAAGCTTGTTACACCACCATGTCTTCGGTGACTGGATACAATGTCACGTTGATTAGGTAACAGGGATCCGATATGGACCGTTCAACGTAAAACTTTACACTTCCTGTTGTCAGGGGGCGTGGCTTAAGTGATGTCATGATTTGACCATACAGTTTTGCAGGGGACCGGATGTGGGTCAATCACTGAAGGTTTGATGTATTAGACAGTTTTCGTGTAAGAGCTGTAAGCGTTTCGTTTTTCATGGCGAGATGTCCAACTTTGAGGTCTGGCCCCGCCCCTTCAGCATGCATGAAAACGCACAGTTTTGATAACATTTGTTCCCCCGTGCCTTATAAAGAAACTGGCCAAGTTTGAATCAAATCGAGCGAAATCCCTAGGAGGAGTTCGTTGAAATGCAGAGGCTGTAAACGGCCAAAAAGGGGTGAAAATTTGGTCATCGTTCCAAAATGGCCGCCTTACCATTTATCGTACAACATTGGTGCCAGAGAGTTTTCTGTGCATCTTGGTGAGTTGGACAAGTGTACCAAATTTCATGATTCTACGTCAAACTAAGGTCAATGCAGAGGGTATTTTGAATATTTCTAGGGGGCGCTCTTGAGCCGTTTCTGTAGCGATTTGCTAATTAGCATAAACACCTGTTCAAGGGGTGGGCAATGATCGATCATACTGATTTTGGTACTCCTCGGATCAAATCTGTGGATTTTAGATCCAAACGTATGGTGATGGCGTTACGTCTTACTTCGCCATGTCGCCACGCCCACTTGCTCCACCCAAAACGAACAGTGCTGGAAAGCTTGTTACACCAACATGTCTTTAGTCACTGGACACAATGTCACGCTGATTAGGTAACACGGGTCCGATATGGACCTTTCAAAGTAAAACTTTACACTTCCTGTTGTCAGGGGGCGTGGCTTAAGTGATGTCATGATTTGACCATACAGTTTTGCAGGGGACCGGATGTGGGTCAATAACTGAAGGTTTGATGTATTAGACTCTTTTCGTGTAAGAGCTGTAAGCGTTTCGTTTTTCATGGCGAGATGTCCAACTTTGACGTCTGGCCCCGCCCCTTCAGCATTCATGAAAACGCACAATTTTGATGTCGTTTGTTCCCCCATGCCTTATGAAGAAACTGGCCAAGTTTGAACCAAATCGAGCGAAATTCATAGGAGGAGTTCGTTCAAATGCAGAGGCTGTAAACGGCCAAAAAGGGGTGAAAATTTGGTCATCGTTCCAAAATGGCCGCCTTCCCATTTATTGTACAACATTGGTGCCAGAGGGTTTTCTGTATATCTTGGTGAGTTGGACAAGTGTACCAAATTTCATGATTCTACGTCAAACTAAGGTCAATGCGGAGGGTATTTTGAAAATTTCTAGGGGGCGCTCTTGAGCCGTTTCTGTGACGATTTTTGCCACGCCCCCAAAATACGTAATTTTTCACCAGTCCTGACGAGTCCGCCAAATTTGGTGAGTTTTCGTATATGATAAAGCCTCCAAAAGGCCACTTCTTTGGGGGGAAGAAAAAAAAAAAAATAATAATAATAATAAACACTACAATTACAATAGGTCCTTGCAGCGCTTCGCTGCTTCGGGCCTAATTAAAGCCGCAAGCGGCGTTGAGGCCCTCGCAGCTTAGCGCCGCTCGGACCTTATTGAGGCGACCGCGCGAGCTCCAGCTCGTCCGCTCGGTCGCCATTTCGAAGTCTCTCGTGTCTACTCCGCACCAGGGGTGCACACGCACAATAAATCTGGTTCAGATCGGATGATGTATCACTTAGATATAACTATAGAAGTAATGTAGGGGGCGCACTTGAGTCAAATGTTAGCCCACCATATCAATGTGTCCACAAGGGCTCACTGATGATGATAAATAAATATGGTTCAGATCGGATGATGTATCACTGAGATATAACAGTTTGAATAATCTAGGGGGCGCTCTGGAGTCATATGTTAGCCCACCATATCAATGTGTCCACAAGGGCTCACTGATGATGCACAATAAATCTGGTTCAGATCGGATGATGTATCACTGAGATATAACTATAGAAATAATGTAGGGGGCGCACTTGAGTCAAATGTTAGCTTACCATATCAATGTGTCCACAAGGGCTCACTGATGATGCACAATAAATCTGGTTAAGATCGGATGATGTATCACTGAGATATAACTATAGTAATAATATAGGGGGCGCTATGGAGTAAAAATTTACATACCATTATCAATGTGTGTCGAAGTGTTCACTGATAAAGCACAATAAATCTCGTGCAGATCGGATAATGTATCACTAAGATATAACTGTAGTAATAATACAGGGGGCGCTATGGAGTAAAAATTTACATATCATTATGAATGTGTGTAGAAGTGTTCACTGATGAATCATAATAAATCTCGTGCAGATCGGATAATGTATCACTAAGATATAACTGTAGTAATAATATAGGGGGCGCTATGGAGTAAAAAATTACATAACATTATCAATGTGTATAGAAGTGTTCACTGATGAATCACATTAAATCTCGTGCAGATCGGATAATGTATCACTAAGATATAACTGTAGTAATAATATAGGGGGCGCTATGGAGTAAAAATTTACATACCATTATGAATGTGTGTAGAAGTGTTCACTGATGAATCATAATAAATCTCGTGCAGATCGGATAATGTATCACTAAGATATAACTGTAGTAATAATATAGGGGGCGCTATGGAGTAAAAATTTACATACCATTATCAATGTGTATAGAAGTGTTCACTAATGAATCACATTAAATCTCGTGCAGATCGGATAATGTATCACTAAGATATAACTGTAGTAATAATATAGGGGGCGCTATGGAGTAAAAATTTACATACCATTATGAATGTGTGTAGAAGCGTTCACTGATGAATCATAATAAATCTCGTGCAGATTGGATAATGTATCACTAAGATATAACTGTAGTAATAATATAGGGGGCGCTATGGAGTAAAAAATTACATAACATTATCAATGTGTGTCGAAGTGTTCACTGATAAAGCATAATAAATCTCGTGCAGATCGGATGATGTATCACTGAGATATAACTATAGAAATAATGTAGGGGGCGCACTTGAGTCAAATGTTAGCCCACCATATCAATGTGTCCACAAGGGCTCACTGATGATGCACAATAAATCTGGTTCAGATCGGATGATGTATCACTGAGATACAACAGTTTGAATAATCTAGGGGGCGCTATGGAGGCTATTTGCTAATTAACATAAACACCTTTTCAAGGGGTGGGTAATGATCGATCATAATGATTTTGGTACTCCTCAGATCAAATCTGTGGAGTTTAGAACCAAACGTATGGTGACGGCGTTACGTCTTACTTCGCCACGTCACCACGCCCACTTGCTCCACCCAAAACGAACAGTGCTGGAAAGCTTGTTACACCACCATGTCTTCGGTGACTGGATACAATGTCACGCTGATTAGGTAACAGGGATCCGTTATGGACCGTTCAACGTAAAACTTTACACTTCCTGTTGTCAGGGGGCGTGGCTTAAGTGATGTCATGATTTGACCATACAGTTTTGCAGGGGACCGGATGTGGGTCAATCACTGAAGGTTTGATGTATTAGACAGTTTTCGTGTAAGAGCTGTAAGCGTTTCGTTTTTCATGGCGAGATGTCCAACTTTGAGGTCTGGCCCCGCCCCTTCAGCATGCATGAAAACGCACAGTTTTGATAACATTTGTTCCCCCGTGCCTTATAAAGAAACTGGCCAAGTTTGAATCAAATCGAGCGAAATCCCTAGGAGGAGTTCGTTGAAATGCAGAGGCTGTAAACGGCCAAAAAGGGGTGAAAATTTGGTCATCGTTCCAAAATGGCCGCCTTACCATTTATCGTACAACATTGGTGCCAGAGAGTTTTCTGTGCATCTTGGTGAGTTGGACAAGTGTACCAAATTTCATGATTCTACGTCAAACTAAGGTCAATGCGGAGGGTATTTTGAATATTTCTAGGGGGCGCTCTTGAGCCGTTTCTGTAGCGATTTGCTAATTAGCATAAACACCTGTTCAAGGGGTGGGCAATGATCGATCATACTGATTTTGGTACTCCTCGGATCAAATCTGTGGATTTTAGAACCAAACGTATGGTGATGGCGTTATGTCTTACTTCGCCACGTCGCCACGCCCACATGCTCCACCAAAAACGAACAGTATTGGAATGCTTGTTACACCAACATGTCTTCGGTCACTGGACACAATGCCACGCTGATTAGGTAACAGGGGTCCGATATGGACCGTTCAACGTAAAACTTTACACTTCCTGTTGTCAGGGGGCGTGGCTTAAGTGATGTCATGATTTGACCATACAGTTTTGCGGGGGACCGGATGTGGGTCAATAACTGAAGGTTTGATGTATTAGACTTTTTTCGTGTAAGAGCTGTAAGCGTTTCGTTTTTCATGGCGAGATGTCCAACTTTGACGTCTGGCCCCGCCCCTTCAGCATTCATGAAAACGCACAATTTTGATATCGTTTGTTCCCCCGTGCCTTATGAAGAAACTGGCCAAGTTTGAACCAAATCGAGCGAAATTCATAGGAGGAGTTCGTTCAAATGCGGAGGCTGTAAACGGCCAAAAAGGGGTGAAAATTTGGTCATCGTTCCAAAATGGCCGCCTTACCATTTATCGTACAGCGTTGGTGCAAGAGGGTTTTCTGTGCATCTTGGTGAGTTGGACAAGTGTACCAAATTTCATGATTCTACGTCAAACTAAGGTCAATGCGGAGGGTATTTTGAAAATTTCTAGGGGGCGCTCTTGAGCCGTTTCTGTGGCGATTTTTGCCACGCCCCCAAAATACGTAATTTTTCACCAGTCCTGACGAGTCCGCCAAATTTGGTGAGTTTTCGTATATGATAAAGCCTCCAAAAGGCCACTTCTTTGGGGGGAAGAAAAAAAATAATAATAATTAAAGCTGCAAGCAGCATTGAGGCCCTCGCAGCTTAGCGCCGCTCGGACCTTATTGAGGCGACCGCGCGAGCTCCAGCTCGTCCGCTCGGTCGCCATTTCGAAGTCTCTCGTGTCTACTCCGCACCAGGGGTGCACACGCACAATAAATCTGGTTCAGATCGGATGATGTCTCACTGAGATATAACAGTTTGAATAATCTAGGGGGCGCTCTGGAGTCACATGTTAAACCACAATATCAATGTGTCCACAAGGTCTCACTGATGATACACAATAAATCTGGTTCAGATCGGATGATGTCTCACTGAGATATAACAGTTTGAATAATCTAGGGGGCGCTATGGAGTTATATGTTAAACCACAATATCAATGTGTCCACAAGGGCTCACTGATTATTCACAATAAATTTGGTTCAGATCGGATGATGTATCACTGAGATATAACTATAGAAATTATGTAGGGGGCGCACTTGAGTCAAATGTTAGCCCACCATATCAATGTGTCCACAAGGGCTCACTGATGATGCACAATAAATCTGGTTCAGATCGGATGATGTATCACTGAGATATAACAGTTTGAATAATCTAGGGGGCGCTCTGGAGTCATATGTTAAACAACAATATCAATGTGTCCACAAGGTCTCACTGATTACGCACAATAAATCTGGTTCAGATCGGATGATGTATCACTGAGATATAACTATAGAAATAATGTAGGGGGCGCACTTGAGTCAAATGTTAGCCCACCTTATCAATGTGTCCACAAGGACTCACTGATGATGCACAATAAATCTGGTTCAAATCCGATGATCTATCTTTGAGATACAACTATAGAAATAATGTAGGGGGCGCAATTGAGTCAAAATTTACACAACAATATCAATGCGTGTAGAACTGCTTCTTGATGACGCACAATAAATCTGGTACAGATCGGATGATGTATCACTGACATATAACAGTTTGAATAATCTAGGGGGCGCTCTGGAGTCATATGTTAAACCATAATATCAATGTGTCCACAAGGTCTCACTGATGATGCACAATAAATCTGGTTCAGATCGGATTATGTATCACTGAGATATAACTGTAGTAATAATATAGGGGGCGCTATGGAGTAAAAATTTACATACCATTATCAATGTGTGTCGAAGTGTTCACTGATAAAGCACAATAAATCTTGTGCAGATCGGATAATGTATCACTAAGATATAACTGTAGTAATAATACAGGGGGCGCTATAGAGTAAAAATTTACATACCATTATCAATGTGTGTAGAAGTGTTCACTGATGAATCACAATAAATCTCGTGCAGATCGGATGATGTATCACTAAGATATAACTGTAGTAATAATATAGGGGGCGCTATGGAGTAAAAATTTACATACCATTATCAATGTGTGTCGAAGTGTTCACTGGTAAAGCACAATAAATCTCGTGCAGATTGGATAATGTATCACTGAGATATAACTGTAGTAATAATATAGGGGGCGCTATGGAGTAAAAATTTACATACCATTATCAATGTGTATAGAAGTGTTCACTGATGAATCACATTAAATCTCGTGCAGATCGGATAATGTATCACTAAGATATAACTGTAATAATAATATAGGGGGCGCTATGGAGTAAAAATTTACATACATTATCAATGTGTGTCGAAGTGTTCACTGATAAAGCACAATAAATCTCGTGCAGATCGGATAATGTATCACTAAGATATAACTGTAGTAATAATACAGGGGGCGCTATGGAGTAAAAATTTACATACCATTATCAATGTGTGTAGAAGTGTTCACTGATGAATCATAATAAATCTCGTGCAGATCGGATAATGTATCACTAAGATATAACTGTAGTAATAATATAGGGGGCGCTATGGAGTAAAAATTTACATAACATTATCAATGTGTGTCGAAGTGTTCACTGATAAAGCATAATAAATCTTGTGCAGATCGGATGATGTATCACTGAGATATAACTATAGAAATAATGTAGGGGGCGCACTTGAGTCAAATGTTAGCCCACCATATCAATGTGTCCACAAGGGCTCACTGATGATGCACAATAAATCTGGTTCAGATCGGATGATGTATCACTGAGATACAACAGTTTGAATAATCTAGGGGGCGCTATGGAGGCTATTTGCTAATTAGCATAAACACCTGTTCAAGGGGTGGGTAATGATCGATCATAATGATTTTGGTACTCCTCAGATCAAATCTGTGGAGTTTAGAACCAAACGTATGGTGACGGCGTTACGTCTTACTTCGCCACGTCACCACGCCCACTTGCTCCACCCAAAACGAACAGTGCTGGAAAGCTTGTTACACCACCATGTCTTCGGTGACTGAATACAATGTCACGTTGATTAGGTAACAGGGATCCGATATGGACCGTTCAACGTAAAACTTTACACTTCCTGTTGTCAGGGGGCGTGGCTTAAGTGATGTCATGATTTGACCATACAGTTTTGCAGGGGACCGGATGTGGGTCAATCACTGAAGGTTTGATGTATTAGACAGTTTTCGTGTAAGAGCTGTAAGCGTTTCGTTTTTCATGGCGAGATGTCCAACTTTGAGGTCTGGCCCCGCCCCTTCAGCATGCATGAAAACGCACAGTTTTGATAACATTTGTTCCCCCGTGCCTTATAAAGAAACTGGCCAAGTTTGAATCAAATCGAGCGAAATCCCTAGGAGGAGTTCGTTGAAATGCAGAGGCTGTAAACGGCCAAAAAGGGGTGAAAATTTGGTCATCGTTCCAAAATGGCCGCCTTACCATTTATCGTACAACATTGGTGCCAGAGAGTTTTCTGTGCATCTTGGTGAGTTGGACAAGTGTACCAAATTTCATGATTCTACGTCAAACTAAGGTCAATGCGGAGGGTATTTTGAATATTTCTAGGGGGCGCTCTTGAGCCGTTTCTGTAGCGATTTGCTAATTAGCATAAACACCTGTTCAAGGGGTGGGCAATGATCGATCATACTGATTTTGGTACTCCTCGGATCAAATCTGTGGATTTTAGATCCAAACGTATGGTGATGGCGTTACGTCTTACTTCGCCATGTCGCCACGCCCACTTGCTCCACCCAAAACGAACAGTGCTGGAAAGCTTGTTACACCAACATGTCTTTAGTCACTGGACACAATGTCACGCTGATTAGGTAACACGGGTCCGATATGGACCTTTCAAAGTAAAACTTTACACTTCCTGTTGTCAGGGGGCGTGGCTTAAGTGATGTCATGATTTGACCATACAGTTTTGCAGGGGACCGGATGTGGGTCAATAACTGAAGGTTTGATGTATTAGACTCTTTTCGTGTAAGAGCTGTAAGCGTTTCGTTTTTCATGGCGAGATGTCCAACTTTGACGTCTGGCCCCGCCCCTTCAGCATTCATGAAAACGCACAATTTTGATGTCGTTTGTTCCCCCATGCCTTATGAAGAAACTGGCCAAGTTTGAACCAAATCGAGCGAAATTCATAGGAGGAGTTCGTTCAAATGCAGAGGCTGTAAACGGCCAAAAAGGGGTGAAAATTTGGTCATCGTTCCAAAATGGCCGCCTTCCCATTTATTGTACAACATTGGTGCCAGAGGGTTTTCTGTATATCTTGGTGAGTTGGACAAGTGTACCAAATTTCATGATTCTACGTCAAACTAAGGTCAATGCGGAGGGTATTTTGAAAATTTCTAGGGGGCGCTCTTGAGCCGTTTCTGTGACGATTTTTGCCACGCCCCCAAAATACGTAATTTTTCACCAGTCCTGACGAGTCCGCCAAATTTGGTGAGTTTTCGTATATGATAAAGCCTCCAAAAGGCCACTTCTTTGGGGGGAAGAAAAAAAAAAAAAAATAATAATAATAATAAACACTACAATTACAATAGGTCCTTGCAGCGCTTCGCTGCTTCGGGCCATAATAATAATAATAAACACTACAATTACAATAGGTCCTTGCAGCGCTTCGCTGCTTCGGGCCTAATTAAAGCCGCAAGCGGCGTTGAGGCCCGAAGCAGCTTAGCGCCGCTCCGTCCTTATTGTGGTGAGCATGGGAACTCTAGCTAGTCCGCCCAGTCGCGATCATGGTGCGCATTTGCCAAATATTCAAAATCACATGCAAACTCCAGAGCTCTAGCATCGCCTGCTGGTCTTGTATTCGCCATGCTGCCACAACCACGCCCACATCCTCCAACAAAACCTTCAAGTGTTTTAAAACACATCAGATCAATGTATTATCTGTCTTCTAGCACAGGATCATCTTGACTATGTCAAGGGCGTGAGAGATAGAGTGGCTTTAAACCACCAGAAAGGTGTGAAATTTATGACCAAAACTACCTTTTGATCCAAAATGGCCGACTTCCTGTTGGTTTTGGACCAGGGTTCCAAGAGACTTTTTTGTAGGTCCTGACAATTTACACATGTATACCACGTTTCATAATTCTGGGATAAAGCATGGCTGGGGGCTGATTTTTAAACTAAATTCTAGGGGGCGCTCTGGAAGAATCAGGCCACGCCCACTACATATTGGACTGCAGTCCTGTCGAGGGATGGATAAATATAGACCTTAGTGAATTTGGTGCAGTTGGGAGTTTATATTAGGAAGTTATTTTAGCTTGATGTTTCATGGAGAATGGCCAGATTTGAGGCTTGGCCACGCCCACATGCTTTGACATAGAAAAATTATTTTGATAACTTTTGACCTTCAATGCCTCAAGGTAGTGCTGACCGAGTTTGACGCCTGGATCTCGAAAGCTCTAGGACGAGTTCGCTCAGATATGACGTCAATGAAATAGACCAAATTGTGACTTTGACCTAAAATGGCCGACTTCCTGTTGGCTTTGGACCATTGCTCCAAGAGACTTTTTTGTAGCTCCTGATGAGATACACATGTGTACCAAGTTTCATTATTCTGGGATAAAGCATGGCTGGGGGCTGTTTTTTTTAAATATTCTAGAGGGTGCTGTTGAGGAATTAGGCCACGCCCACCAATTATTACAATGGAATCCTGCAGGGGGGTGAACAAGGATCGATGTCAGTGAGTTTGGTGAAGCTGGGAGCTTATATTAGGAAGTTATTTTAGCTTGATGTTTCATGGAGAATGGCCAGATTTGAGGCTTGGCCACGCCCACATGCTTTGACATAGAAAAATTCTTTTGATAACTTTTGACCTTCAATGCCTCAAGATAGTGCTGACCGAGTTTGACGCCTGGATCTCGAAAGCTCTAGGACGAGTTCGCTCAGATATGACGTAAATGAAATAGACCAAATTGTGACTTTGACCTAAGGCCACGCCCACATGCTTTGACTTAGAAAAATTCTTTTGATAACTTTTGACCTTCAATGCCTCAAGATAGTGCTGACCGAGTTTGACGCCTGGATCTCGAAAGCTCTAGGACGAGTTCGCTCAGATATGACGTAATTGATGTTTCATGGAAAATGGCCAGATTTGAGGCTTGGCCACGCCCACATGCTTTGACATAGAAAAATTCTTTTGATAACTTTTGACCTTCAATGCCTCAAGATAGTGCTGACTGAGTTTGACCCCTGGATCTCGAAAGCTCTAGGACGAGTTCGCTCAGATATGACGTAAATGAAATAGACCAAATTTGACTTTGACCTAAGGCCACGCCCACATGCTTTGACTTAGAAAAATTCTTTTGATAACTTTTGACCTTCAATGCCTCAAGATAGTGCTGACCGAGTTTGACGCCTGGATCTCGAAAGCTCTAGGACGAGTTCGCTCAGATATGACGTAAATGAAATAGACCAAATTGTGACTTTGACCTAAAATGGCCGACTTCCTGTTGGCTTTGGACCATTGCTCCAAGAGACTTTTTTGTAGCTCCTGATGAGATACATATGTGTACCAAGTTTCATTATTCTAGGATAAAGCATGGTGTCAATAGACCTTTAAATGTCAAAGTTATAGCGTTTCGTTTGTTTCGGCGAGTACGCCAAGTTCACCGCTCCACCACGCCCCCTGAACATATACGAAAAGTCAATTTTTTTGATAACTTTTAAAGGCCCATGCCTTAACTGCATTCTGACCAAGTTTGAAGCCGATAGGTCGAACGCCTGAGAAGGAGTTCGTCAAAGTTCGACATGAGTAAAACTGAAAAATGACCAAAATTTGACCTTTGACCCAAAATGGCCGCCTACCTGTGCATTTTAGAGGGTACCTCCAATGTACTTTTTTTCTTGAATTGGGGAGATCTACATATGTACCGAGTTTCAGATCTCTACGACTTACGGTTTTCCCCAACTCACGTTAGGGGGCGCTGTTGAGCAGTTAGGCCACGCCCACTTGCGATTACACCAGAATCATAAAATTTTAGTTGGGGGACAATTTTGGGTGAAGTTTGGTGAGTTTTTGAATATGTTAAAGGCCCCAAACGGCCGCGCGAAGTGACGGAAAAAGAAGAAGAATAATAATAATAATAATGAAGAAATCCTGCGATTACAATAGGCCTTCAGCAGAGCTTCGCTGCTTCGGGCCTAATTAAAGCTGCAAGCAGCATTGAGGCCCGAAGCAGCTTAGCGCCGCTCGGACCTTATTGAGGCGACCGCGCGAGCTCCAGCTCGTCCGCTCGGTCGCCATTTCGAAGTCTCTCGTGTCTACTCCGCACCAGGGGTGCACACGCACAATAAATCTGGTTCAGATCAGATGATGTCTCACTGAGATATAACAGTTTGAATAATCTAGGGGGCGCTATGGAGTTATATGTTAAATCACAAAATCAATGTGTCCACAAGGGCTCACTGATGATGCACAATAAATCTGGTTCAGATCGGATGATGTATCACTGAGATATAACTATAGAAATAATGTAGGGGGCGCACTTGAGTTAAATGTTAGCCCACCATATCAATGTGTCCACAAGGGCTCACTGATGATGCACAATAAATCTGGTTCAGATCGGATGATGTATCACTGAGATATAACAGTTTGAATAATCTAGGGGGCGCTCTGGAGTCATATGTTAAACCACAATATCAATGTGTCCACAATGTCTCAATGATGATTCACAGTAAATCTGGTTCAGATCGGATGATGTATCACTGAGATATAACTATAGAAATAATGTAGGGGGCGCACTTGAGTCAAATGTTAGCCCACCTTATCAATGTGTCCACAAGGACTCACTGATGATGCACAATAAATCTGGTTCAGATCGGATGATGTCTCACTGAGATATAACAGTTTGAATAATCTAGGGGGCGCTCTGGAGTCACATGTTAAACCACAATATCAATGTGTCCACAAGGTCTCACTGATGATACACGATAAATCTGGTTCAGATCGGATGATGTCTCACTGAGATATAACAGTTTGAATAATCTAGGGGGCGCTATGGAGTTATATGTTAAACCACAATATCAATGTGTCCACAAGGGCTCACTGATTATTCACAATAAATTTGGTTCAGATCGGATGATGTATCACTGAGATATAACTATAGAAATAATGTAGGGGGCGCACTTGAGTCAAATTTAGCCCACCTTGTCAATGTGTCCACAAGGGCTCATTGATGATACACAATAAATCTGGTTCAGATCAGATGATGTCTCACTGAGATATAACAGTTTGAGTAATCTAGGGGGCGCTCTGGAGTCATATGTTAAACCACAATATCAATGTGTCCACAATGTCTCACTGATGATACACAATAAATCTGGTTCAGATCGGATGATGTATCACTGAGATATAACTGTAGTAATAATATAGGGGGCGCTATGGAGTAAAAATTTACATACCATTATCAATGTGTGTCGACGTGTTCACTGATAAAGCACAATAAATCTCGTACAGATCGGATAATGTATCACTGAGATATAACTGTAGAAATAATATAGGGGGCGCTGTGGAGTAAAAATTTACATACCATTATCAATGTGTGTAGAAGTGTTCACTGATGAATCACAATAAATCTCGTGCAGATCGGATAATGTATCACTAAGATATAACTGTAGTAATAATATAGGGGGCGCTATGGAGTAAAAATTTACATACCATTATCAATGTGTGTCGAAGTGTTCACTGATAAAGCACAATAAATCTTGTGCAGATCGGATAATGTATCACTAAGATATAACTGTAGTAATAATACAGGGGGCGCTATGGAGTAAAAATTTACATACCATTATCAATGTGTGTAGAAGTGTTCACTGATGAATCACAATAAATCTCGTGCAGATCGGATAATGTATCACTAAGATATAACTGTAGTAATAATATAGGGGGCGCTATAGAGTAAAAATTTACATAACATTATCAATGTGTGTCGAAGTGTTCACTGATAAAGCACAATAAATCTCGTGCAGATCGGATAATGTATCACTGAGATATAACTGTAGTAATAATATAGGGGGCGCTATGGAGTAAAAATTTACATAACATTATCAATGTGTGTCAAAGTGTTCACTGATGATGCACAATAAATCTGGTTCAGATCGGATGATGTATCACTGAGATATAACTATAGAAGTAATGTAGGGGGCGCACTTGAGTCAAATGTTTGCCCACCATATCAATGTGTCCACAAGGGCTCACTGATGATGCACAATAAATCTGGTTCAGATCGGATGATGTATCACTGAGATACAACAGTTTGAATAATCTAGGGGGCGCTATGGAGGGTATTTGCTAATTAGCATAAACACCTGTTCAAGGGGTGGGTAATGATCGATCATAATGATTTTGGTACTCCTCAGATCAAATCTGTGGAGTTTAGAACCAAACGTATGGTGACGGCGTTACGTCTTACTTCGCCATGTCACCACGCCCACTTGCTCCACCCAAAACGAACAGTGCTGGAAAGCTTGTTACACCAACATGTCTTTGGTGACTGGATACAATGTCACGCTGATTAGGTAACAGGGATCCGATATGGACCGTTCAACGTAAAACTTTACACTTCCTGTTGTCAGGGGGCGTGGCTTAAGTGATGTCATGATTTGACCATACAGTTTTGCAGGGGACCGGATGTGGGTCAATCACTGAAGGTTTGATGTATTAGACAGTTTTCGTGTAAGAGCTATAAGCGTTTCGTTTTTCATGGCGAGATGTCCAACTTTGAGGTCTGGCCCCGCCCCTTCAGCATGCATGAAAACGCACAGTTTTGATAACATTTGTTCCCCCGTGCCTTATAAAGAAACTGGCCAAGTTTGAATCAAATCATGTCTTTGGTGACTGGATACAATGTCACGCTGATTAGGTAACAGGGATCCGATATGGACCGTTCAACGTAAAACTTTACACTTCCTGTTGTCAGGGGGCGTGGCTTAAGTGATGTCATGATTTGACCATACAGTTTTGCAGGGGACCGGATGTGGGTCAATCACTGAAGGTTTGATGTATTAGACAGTTTTCGTGTAAGAGCTATAAGCGTTTCGTTTTTCATGGCGAGATGTCCAACTTTGAGGTCTGGCCCCGCCCCTTCAGCATGCATGAAAACGCACAGTTTTGATAACATTTGTTCCCCCGTGCCTTATAAAGAAACTGGCCAAGTTTGAATCAAATCGAGCGAAATCCCTAGGAGGAGTTCGTTGAAATGCAGAGGCTGTAAACGGCCAAAAAGGGGTGAAAATTTGGTCATCGTTCCAAAATGGCCGCCTTACCATTTATCGTACAACATTGGTGCCAGAGGGTTTTCTGTGCATCTTGGTGAGTTGGACAAGTGTACCAAATTTCATGATTCTACGTCAAACTAAGGTCAATGCGGAAGGTATTT
>JBBPBX010068137.1:0-19218 GCA_038048925.1 Garcialebias charrua
CCTACCACGTGGTGGCGGTAGTGTTACCTCAAGCTATTTACTAGCCACCACTAAACATTAGAAGAAGAACACCCTGCAGGACCTTGTCTCACCACCTGTTGGCGGTAATGTCCCTTGAGCTATTTAATGCTCTGATCTTACTTTTATTGCCTTTTCAGCTTGTTTTAAACCCCTGTGTTTTCCATTTTCTTTCTTTATAATAAAGATTATTCTCATATATGTACAAGGTTCCTGTTAACATTGCTTAACACATTGATCGCACTGCCCTGTAATCAGTTAAACTATTTTTACAGTAAGGTACAGATTAGGAATTAATTAGGTTTCAATTGGCCCTGTAATATTAAATGTTTGTATTTCATTAAATTTAAACGGTAATATTTTGTCAGGGATAATTCAAAGTCAAATGCAAATGGATAATTTGGTTTAAACTGTCCCATAAACATTAAAAGCATGTTTCTTTAAACGTAAAAACAAAGTCCAGAAAGTTCATTCTCAATAGTCCAGGTATCAAATCCACTCATTCTCAATCAAATAAAAACAAGGATTAATAATTAAATGTTTGTTGATCAGGAAACTCGTTTGGGCATCCAAGAACAGCTTCATCGGGGTTGATGGCGACGTCTGTGCATCCTTGGAAAAGCTGCTGCACCCACAACCCGACATCAGGATGGATGGATGGATGGGTTCATGTTGACATCTGTGCATCCTGGCAAAAGCTGCTGCACTACTCATGACACGACATCAGGAAGGATGGATGGATGGATGGAGGCTGTTCAAATCTAATAATCTTTTTCTTATGATTCTTTAAAGGTCAAATGCAAATGGAAAATATTCTTAACTTCCAGTATGTTTTTAAACAAACACTATACTGTACACACTTAACATTGTAAAATATGTTTAGGAAATTATTGTTCAATGACACCACTTAAGAAATAAAATGTTTATTATGAAAACTAAGAAGTGAAAAAAGCACAAAAATAAATACTGCATCCACCTAAATGATTTTTTTCCTGTTGTCTCATGGGCTTCCTCCAGAAGACACAAGTTGATAAATTCTGGTGTTGACTTCTTCGTCTTAACTGTAAAAAAAAGAAAAACATGGTTACCGGTAATTCAGTCTAGAAACTGTTTTATATGTAGATATATTTTATAAGATATATGTAAGATATATATACATATATCAAATATCTCAGAAACCACAAAGCAGATATTTTTCAAACCAACACAGTGTAATCACTACATGTTTATGTGCATACTGTAAGCTGTTGGAGTTATTTGAATTAAAATTCGATTTTTTATAGACATAAGTGTGTCGACCTAGCTTCTTTTTTTTCTACTAGTATTTAACACATATCTTATATCTCAGAAACCACAAAGCAGATATTTTTCAAACCAACACAGTGTAATCACTACATGTTTATGTACACACTGTAAGCTGTTGGAGTTATTTGAATTAAAATTCGATTTTTAATAGACATAAGTGTGTCGACCTAGCTTTTTTTTTTCTACTAGTATTTAACACATATCTTATATCTCAGAAACCACAAAGCAGATATTTTTCAAACTAACAAAATGTAATCACAACATGTTCATGTACATACTGTAAGCTGTTGGAGTTATTTGAATTAAAATTCGATTTTTTAATAATTTATTTTCGAAGCACATGTGACAGGTTTGGAATTAGTCAAAACAAATCAATTTAAATCCAGCAGATTTGACCACAACGTGACATTATTAAGGACTTGTTAACCTGAGGAACCCTCGTGGTATAAAGCCAGCTATGAAATATATTTTTTAAGCTTTTATTTAGCTACATTTAAAAGAAAGAACGCCGATCGACCCCACCCGCGCGTGCATGTGATGTGCACGTGTCGACCTACTTTGTTAAATCCAGCTGATTTGACCACAACGTGAAATTATTAAGGAACTGTTAAGCTCAAGCACCCTCTTGATATAACGTCAGCTATGAAATATATTTTTTAAAGCGTTTATTTAGCTACATTATAGAAATAAAGACGGCTCACGTGCGCGCGCGGGGGCGCGCGTGCACATGGCGAAACTACTTTTTTAAATCCTGCCGTTTTGACAACAACGTCAATTTATTAAGGAATAGTTCGGCTTAAGACACATATTTGCTATAATTTTAAATACAAATAATTGTTTTTACCGTGTTAATCTTGTAAAGTCCTTCCGTCTTTGCTCCCTCGCGGCAGCCACTTCCTCAAACTCAGTCCAGCCTCCTACCCACGGTTCGGGGCCAGACGGCCTGGGCCCTGCTCTGAGATGAGTCCGGAATCTTGGCGCGGCGCCGCGCATCTGTGAGGTGGAAATGCTCTCCAACGCGCGTTTGGCACGCAAATATGACGTCACATCCGACCCGGGCCACCAAGTGGAAAAGGGGCACAAATGGGCTGCTTTTCAGCGATGGTGCCTAGGAAAACAGATGGACCTATCTTCATGCTCTCTGGGTGTGGTGTAACTGTATATTTAATAGAGAGATGCACGAGTGTGACGTCATCAGACAGGGACAAGAATGTCTTAGGTTTCATTTCATGGTGTTGAAGAATAAAGCCACGTTAAGCTAACAGTCGGACTCACGTGAATAATTTAATAACACGACATGGTGTCAGAAGTCCTGTAGCTACGTGGAGAGAAGCCTGTCAGTTTGTACGCCTGGAAGACAAATAAGAGGACGAAATGAGCGACGGAGAAAACGCGAGCAGCGGGACGGGGCAGCCGGTAGCAGCGGCACTGTAAAGAGTCGCAGTGGTCCCAGGACCATGTGCTACTGATGGAGATGTTCAACATTTATCATCTAAAACTAATTAATCTGACCCAATAATTATAACCCAGCTCACTTGTATCAAATATTCTCTTTTCCCTTCAAACACTTATATTTGATAGTACAAGCATGTTTGTTTGCTTTTCTCCTTGATACAGAAAAGACAGTCTTCTAGTCTTGACAATGTTTGGATTAGATGTTCTTGTTGGATCAGAACCATGACTTGTTTGTTTTATCTGTAAGACGTCAGAGCTTGTCAACTCCACCTCCTTCTTGTTTAAATAGCTTGTCATGTCCAGCACAATTCGGATTTGTGCTGGACAATGTATTTTGAGACCAACCAAGTTTCAGAAGTACATTAAAAGCCTTTACCCTTTGCAAAGTTGTGTCTGTGTTAACACAATTCTCTTGTTTATCTTGTGTGGTTTTTATTAAGGTAACAGGGGTTTAAAATCCCCATCACTACGTTCAACATCCAGCCGCCGGAGTTGTTCGACTTTTCAAAACCGCAAGAGTGGGACAAATGGATCAGAAGATTTGAAAGATTTTGCCTGGCAAGTAACCTAAATGCAAGTTCAGAAGAGAATCAGATAAACACGCTGATCTACTGCATGGGTGACGAGGCGGACAACATTTTACGTGGGCTAACACTGACCGTTGCAGATAGAAACACTTACAAAGGGGTACGTGACGGCTTTCAAAGGTTCTTCATTGTAAAGAAAAACGTAATATATGAGCGTGCTAAGTTTAACATGCGGAAACAAAAAGAAGGAGAGTCTGTGGATTTGTTTGTCACTGTGCTATATGCGTTAGCAGAACACTGTAACTATGGGGTGTTACACGACGAGCTAATCAGAGACAGACTTTTTGTTGGACTGTTGGGACAAAGGGCTCTCTGAACGCATGCAGCTGGACGCAGAACTTGCGTTAGATAAAGCATTGAGGATGGCACGTCAAAGCGAGGAAGTGAAAAAACAGCAAGCTTCGTTGCAAGGAGACTCCAAAGCACAGGCTAGTGATGCTAAGGTTGTGGACAGAGTCAGAGAGTACAAAAATGGCAAGTTTGCTAAAAATAAAACCTAGGCATGTCAAAGAGCAAAACAGCAAGGGAAAAGCTTCACAGTCACGGTGTCTGAAATGTGGCAAATCTCCATCACATCCTAAACGTGACTGTCCTGCAAATGAAAGCAAATGTCACACATGTGGCAGAAAAGGCATTATAGCCGTGTATGTAGGACACCTAAGTCGGTGCATGAGGTGGAGGAAGAGGATGAAGACGCCATTTTCCTTGGCAGCATCACAACAGATGGTGATCCTTGGTTGGTGAAAATTAATATTCTCAACAAAAGTGTGACATTTAAAATCGACACAGGTGCCAATGTCACTGTTCTGTCGCACGTCGTGTTTCAGAACATATTTAAAGACAGTCCACCCATGCTCCAAAAAGCTTCTAAACCACTTTTGGGGCCAGGTAGGAGTCCACTTGATGTTGTGGGCGTTGCCAGGCTGCTGCTACAGAGAGGTGGGAAAGAAGAGATGGAGGAGGTGTACATTGTTCGCCACCTGCACACTGCATTGTTGGGAAGATCTGTGAGCTGTAGGCTGGGGCTAGTTGCACGCCTAGACAGTGTTGACATAGAGTCACTAAAACAAACCTACCCAAAACTATGCAGTGGACTTGGAGAGGTACACCAGCCATATGCCATAAAGCTAAAACCAGGGGCAGAACCGTTCTCACTAAAAACACCAAGGAGGATCCCATTGCCATTGACGGACAAAGTCAGACAGGAACTGTCCCGCATGGAAAGCCTCGGTGTGATATGTAGAATTGAGGAGCCAACGGACTGGTGCGCTGGCATCGTGGTGGTGCCTAAAAAGACAGGGGCCGTGCGAATATGTGTGGATCTAACCAAACTGAACGAGTCAGTGCGTCGAGAGAAATTCATCCTGCCATCAGTGGAGGAAACACTTGGAAAGCTGGCGGGAGCCAAAATTTTCAGTAAGCTGGATGCTAATATGGGGTTTTGGCAAATTCCCCTAACAGAAGATTCAGCAAAACTAACAACATTCATCACGCCTTTTGGACGTTTTTTCTTCAAACGTTTACCTTTTGGCATAGCATCAGCTCCTGAGCATTTTCAGAACAGGATGGTGACTGAAGTCACAGAAGGGCTCGAAGGAGTGGTGTGCCACATCGATGATGTGCTGGTGTGGGGATGTACTCAAGAGGAGCACGACACTCGCCTGCATGCAGTTCTACAGAAAATCCAGAAGGCAGGTATCACGTTGAACATGGAAAATGTGATCTGTCTAAGACTGTTGTAAGTTTCCTAGGTCATGTGGTCTCTGCCAACGGCATCAGCCCAGATCCAGGCAAGACTGAAGCTGTGAAGAAGATGAAAGAGCCGACAACAGTGAGTGAAGTACAATCCTTTCTGGGGATGATAAATCAGATGGGAAAGTTTATTCCACAGCTGGCGGAGAGAGACAAACCCTTACGTGATCTCCTGTCGAAAAAAAACCTGCTGGATGTGGGGCGTCGAGCAGGCAAAAGCTTTTCAAAATCTGAAGGAGGCACTGTCATCACCACCAGTTCTAGCTATGTATGATTCTAATAGGAACTGCAAAGTCTCAGCGGATGCATCATCATACGGGCTAGGAGGAGTGCTTGCTTCAAAGATGGGGTGAGGAGTGGAAGCCATAGCTTATATATCGCAATCTCTCACACCAACTGAGCAAAGATATGCACAAGTGGAGAAGGAGGCACTGGGTCTGACCTGGGCTTGCGAGAGGTTCCAAAACTTCCTGATTGGGAAACATTTCCAACTGGAGACGGATCACAAGCCTCTTTTAAGTCTCCTGTGGGTCGCAACCACTGGATTCCCTACCTCCTCGAATCCAACGTTTCAGAATGCGTCTCATGCGCTATTCCTACTCTATAGCACATGTGGCAGGGAAATGTCTGTGGACAGCAGATACGCTGTCACGAGCACCGGTTGAAAGAGGTGAAACACCCACAGACAAAGAGCTGTTTGAGGACACAAACATCTACATAGATATGGTAATGAGCAATCTACCTACGAGTACTGCCTATTTGGAAGAACTGAAGGACCAGCTGCAGAGGGACAGTGTGTGTGCGCGCGTGATGCAGCTGTGCGAAGAAGGCTGGCCTACAAACATCAATAAAGAACCAGCACTAAAGTCATACTGGGCTGAATGATCCTTCATTACAGTTCAGGATGGTCTACTGCTAAAGGGACAAAGACTCATTATTCCCTCTACAATGAGAAATGATGTTCTTGCAAAACTGCATGAAGGAAATCAAGGTGTGGTCAAGTGTCGGGAGCGGGCACGGCAGTCTGTGTGGTGGCCAAGCCTCAGCCAGCAGCTGAACAAACCAGATTAGACTTGTAAATTTTGCAGATTGTGCAGGACTCAAAGTAAAAAAAAGAAAGAAAGTGTTTGTTACTTTAAATGAACATGCTACGTTCATTATTGTTTTTTTGGCACTGTTTAAATGTAAATGTGCAAGTCTCAGAGTTCAGAGTTTAGCACAGACAGCACAAACTTTATTTTCTGCCATTCTATTTGAAAATTTAGTGTTCTTAGCTAAGAGTAACTGATGTGTGTCTGTTGTGTGTGTGAACATCGTTCAAGGTAAAGATAGGAGCAGACCTTCCAGCCACAGGGGCAGAATAATCCCCTAAGGTTCTGCAGGATCAATGGCAGTCTACCCATTGATTCTAGAAAGGGGAGATGTGGGCTGTGTCTCAATTCAGGGGCTGCATCCTCATGAGTGCGCATTTGTCGGCCGCATACGTCATTGCCCCGCGCGGAGGACTGTCCCAATTCGAAGACTCCTCCTCATGCGGCCGAGGAATGCGGCCTACTTCCTGCCGAAATCGAAGGATGCATCCGTGGAACCTTCAAGACGGAGGCTATCCCAGAATTCATAGCGCCAGCAGAGATTTCGCGGGGGGGGGGACTTTCTGCGTGCAGGGTCGGGGCTGCTGCGTGTTGTTGAGTCATCAGCTCGTTTTAACAACAACCTCAGCGCGAATATTCATTCAACCTTTATTTAGTCATCTCAAACAACCTCAGCTCGAATATATCTCATTAAAATTTAACTACAGAAACGACAAAAAAAAAGTGTTAGCTGAATATACAGTATATTAGTGTTTCTGAGTTTACTGTTTTTGAAGAACTGATTACAAATCAGATTATTTTACACGTGTGTAGCAAGGATTTTCTGAGGGGCAATCTTTTAAAACCCAGAGTGGACCTACGAAATGCAAGTTGTCCAGTAGCACAGTTGGTTAATCAACTTGCGATTGGTGCAGATACTTTTCTCGAAGCTGGTTCGAATCTCACTCGGTACGGTTAAAACTTATTTTACGTTTGTCTTTTATTGGATAAAAAAAGAAGGAGTTTCACAAACTCCTTCCTTTTAATCTCAGTCCTCATTTTTTTATCCAATAAAAGACAAACGTAAAATAAGTTTTAACCGTACCGAGTGAGATTCGAACCAGCTTCGAGAAAAGTATCTCTGCACCAATCGCAGGTTGATTTACCAACTGAGCTACTGGACAACTTGCATTTCATAGGTCCACTCTGGGTTTTAACAGATCGCCCCTTATAAGCTGATTTGTAATCAGTTCTTAACAAACAGTAAACTCAGAAACACTAATATATATACATGTATTCAGCTAACTAATATATTTTAGCGGCGTCCCTTCTCTTTCCACACACACAAAGCGCGCACACAAGAACTTCCCACCCATTTCAAGAGAACGCCCCACCCACTTCAATGCCGGCTCTCCGGAAGGCTAGACCGTCCCATTTCAGCAGTTTCGCTCAGCCCACCCGGTCTTGTGAGTGCGTGGCCTACTCGGCCCAGCTAGGCTGGGTCCTCATGAGGACGCAGCCCCTGAATTGAGACACAGCCGTGGTGTAACTGTATATTTAATAGAGAGACGCACGAGTGTGACGTCATCAGACAGGGGCAGGAAGGTCTTAGGTTTCGTTTCATGGTGTTGAAGAATAAAGCCACATTAAGCTATCAGTCGGACTCACGTGAATAATTCAATAACACGACACTGGGTTCCATCTTATCATCTTTACAATTATTACTGGACAGAAATTTAACCTTCAGCACGGTTAAAACATATGCTGCAACGATTTCTTCCTGTCACGAGGGGTTCAATGATAGAACCGTGTTTAATCCTCCCCTAATGAAATGTTTTCTAAAAGGTGCACTTTGCCTTAGACCAATATCATGTTCCTTGACTCCACAATGGGACTTAGTTACTATGCTGAGTTCATTAACTAAAGATCCATTTGAGCCATTGGATCAGATACCGTTAAAGTATCTGTCCTTTAAAACAGCCTTGTTGTTAGCTCTAACATCAGCCAAAAGAGTAAGTGACTTGTCAGGCCTGTCCGTCTCTTCTTCCTGTTTAAAAATTCAAGGAGATGGAAGTTCAGCTGAACTTGGGCCGAATCTTGTTTTTATTCCTAAAACATATCGAGCTCATTCAGGTCCAGAATCATCACGCTGGATGGTTTTTGCCTTCCTCCCCACAAAAGTGCAGAGGAAAAACATCTGTACCTGCTTTGCCCAGTGCGAGCACCAAAGTGTTATGTGGCACACATTGCTGCAATGCGTAAATCTGATAGATTATTTGTGCATTTCAGGGAACAATCTCAGGGTCAACCTTTGACCTCTCAACGTTTATCACACTAGTTATGTGAAGCCATCTCACTTGGCTACAGCTCTTCCGGCCTTCAGCCTCCTGAAAGAATAAAAGCTCATTCTACAAGAGGAATTGCAGCTTCTACAGCTCTGCACAGGGGAGTCTCTGTGCAAGACATCTGTTCTGCTGCATCGTGGTCATCACCGACCCCCTTCATCCGCTTTTATTTAACAGATGTCTCCAGCCCCTCACTGACACATTCTGTTCTCAGAGTAGTGGCTGAGTGAGTGGTTTTTTTCAATCTCAATAAACGTATTGATGAATTGACACAGTTCTGTGTGTCTTTATTTGACTGTGTTGTTTTCGGTTCAACATTCCTTCAATCAGAGATTCTTCTTCTTTGATAATATCTCTTGATCTGTTATGAATGAACATTATTCCGTTAACATCAGGTACTGAGGTTTTGCACACCTGTTATTCATAAGCAACTTCTGCTTCCATTGATGGTGCGTAATTATGCCTTTTTTAGTTTTTTTGGCGGTTGCCAGAGTGTGTTATGGTTTCCAATCAGACCCAGTGAGGCATGGACCATATCCTGCTCTACCTTTAAACCCAATAAGCGCAGCTTTTAAAGGGCGGAGCTTACACGAAATAGAATGTTGGTTACGTATTGTAACCCTAGACCCTATAAGCGTAGCCCTTTAAAACTGGGGCCTCACTGGCTCTCAGATGGCAAAAGAAAAAGTATATCCTTGAGAGCAGAGCCTCAGTCCAGGTGGTTTTTATAATGGACCGGGCGTGGCCCAACAACAGGTGGGTGTGGAATAGAAGTTTTTTAGTGAAAAGGCGCGAAGTGCTGGTAAACCCAATAAGCGCAGCTTTTAAAGGGCTACGCTTACACTCATAGAATACGTAACCAACATTTTTGTGCTTGCATAGATGAATAGCAGTGATGGTAGAGTGATATTTGGGCTACTCGCCTTTTCTAACGTCTAAGAGCAACCAAACCTCATCCTTGGTCCACTCCAAACAAACAGTGTGTGTATTCACCATTTTGGATGTAATGTAAACTGCACGTGAAATACAATAATCACAGCGCCAACTAGTGACCTGGCATGGAAACTACAGTGGATTCTGGTAAACATATGATTTTTGCACAGTCAGCGTCTGAGAAACAGTAACGTTTCCAAACATTATTTGTGTCCAAACAGGGCCTAATAAAGGTGTGCACAAACAAGTGTATGCAACCCTAATTAATCAAAAAAAAAATTGTAAAGTGGGCCAAAATTGCTACAAAACTGTGTGAGTCGATAAGATCATTCAAAAAAAAGTAAAATAAATAAATAAAGCTTCCATCAAGTAATCTATGTTAACGGTTGTTTGAAAAGCTAAGAGATCATAGTTTTTCACATCTGGATTTTCTATTTTGGTTTTGACAAAATACAAATAAAAAACTGCTATGTGTTTGTATACTTGCAGTTCAAACCTGGTAAAGACCTACTCATTTATGTCCTGATATGTAAAACCTTAGAATTGAAAGATATTTTACTTTGGTTTTCCCATGACTGTATTGTTCCTGTCCGACCAATAGACTGAAGAAACAAACTGCATGGTGTCATCTTAGCAGACATCATTTCCTGTGATAATGGTTTGCTTTGTTCTTTGCAGGTATAAATAAACTCCATGATGTAACAGGCTTCTTTTGACTTCACACTGGGAGGTGACAAGTCACTTTCCCTTTCACCCTGACATAACATGGGCAATACAAACCTCTTTAGATCCTTTCTGAACAAAAAGCTTCATCTACAAAACAATGGGTATTTGTTTTAGGCCAATTTAGGATCTATTGTCTGGGAATTTAAGAGGCCCTACAATATAGAGCCAAAGGGGGTGAAGCAGGAAAATATTAACCATTAGTTTCAGTTAAACCCTAACTGTCACAATAAACTAGTGTCAACTTGTCACTTCCAGAACTACATTTACTTAATGACTGTACAATTCACTGGCCAAACATCTGTGCTGACTCATGTAATGGACCATTCAGTTTCACTGACCCATAAACATCCTGAGCTTATCATTGTAAATGTGTAAATGGATCTATTAGCATTGTATTTTATTCAAATCCTTTATTTCCCCACAAAGAGAAAGGTTTAACTCTAATGAGGGACTGATCAGACAAAGAACAGGGCCTTGATTCTCTGTCCCTGCTGGAAACTGCTGAGGCTTTCAGAGTGTGACTTTTTGTGTCTGACCTGTATGAACAGTTGTTTACCGGTATATTTTTTACTTATATCATCCTCGTTCTTTCATTAAAAATACAGTGCATGTTGTAGTTTTATCAGATGTGCAGCTCAGTTTTTTTTTTGCATTTACAGATCATTTGCCAGAAGAGTCTCCAGATTAGTGTCACTTCAATGTTTTTTTTTTCTTTTTCTGTGTTTGTTGCTGAACCTGCAATCACAGCCTTTCACTCAGCCAGTGCACCTCCTGAAGCAACAGGAGAAAGCTGATTAACACCTCCAGCCAGCCAGCACAACTTTCACTTTTGACAAACTTTTGTGGTGAAAAGGCAGCTAAGATATGTTGGAAACAAATGTTACAGACTGTATGCTTGATGTTTGGTTGTTGTTTCTTTAATTTATTTTATATATACATATATATATATATATATATATATATATATATATATATATATATATATATATATATATATATATATACAGGGAACCCCCGTGTTACGAACGAGTTCGGGACCTAAGAACGGTTCGCAGCTCGATTCTGCCGTAGGTAGGGGGTGAAAATTATTTAAAAAAAAAAATTATTCATTCATTCATTCATTCAACCTTTATTTATCATGCTAACGGAGCGCGCGCACACATTTAAGCATGTACAGTAGTGTACTGTAATGTTAAACATTGCTATTCACATTTACAGAATAAATAAAAATATATTTTCTTACTTTGAGATGGTCAAAGCCGACATCTTAGGTTGCCATGCGTTGATTGTTGTCGGGCCGAGCAGCGCGGCGGCCGGCCAGTGAACCACCGCAGCTGCTCCAGACCTGTGTTAGCTAGCTGGCTAGCTTCTGCTAGCCAAGCCATGAGCTGGTGTTGGAGCGGCGGCGCGATCAATCTGCAGCTTCTGCTGCTGCCTGAGACATCCACAAAGTTCACAGAGACGTTTCCAGCTCGTAATTAATCCATATGAAGCCATCCTGGTCACCAGTCTTCGGCCGGCTCCCGTGTTAGCTCCCGTGTTAGCTCCCGTGTTAGCTTCTGGAGCTAGCCAGGCCAGAGCCTGGCCGGAGGTGTTCGCGCGGCGGCCTGGCACGATCAGCGATAAATCCGCTGCTGCCTGAGACATCCACAAAGTTCACAGAGACGTTTCCAGCTCGTAATTAATCCATATGAAGCCATCCTGGTCACCAGTCTTCGGCGGCTCCCGGGCAGCTAACCTAAAATGGCGTCCGGTGTTCTACATTACTGTAATTTGTGACCGGAGACCCCAGTGACTGAACCTAAAATGGCGTCCGGTGTTCTACATTAATTTGTGACCGTGTAAACTGAAGACCTACTTCCTGTTGCCCAAGATTGCTCAAAAATGATCAGAAATGATCATTTTTATCATAATTATTATTTATAAAGCCTTTAAAACAACCACAGCTGCAACAAAGTGATGTACACATGAAATTAAGAACATTTAAACACAAAAAAAAAAAAAATTTTTTTTTTTTAATACAGTAATTTCATATTTTTATTAAATATGATACGTTCGTAGGTCCCGTTGTTCGTAGGTCGATGGAGTCGTAAGTGGGGGGTCACCTGTATATATATATATATATATATATATATATGTATATATATATATATATATATATATATGTATATGTATATATATATATATATATATAGTTTTGTTGTAATTTTTAAATTATATGTTTTTTTTAATGATTGTTTCTTGTTGTATTGATAAATATCTCCTGGAGGGTAAACTATATCTTTGCTGCAAGTGTCAAGCTACAAAATCTTTCGTTTTCTACAGCTGCTAGCTGTTGGTCTTTAATTATGATGAAGTTTAGCAACTTCTCGGTAAACAGTTGAGCTTTGTGGCTTCAGCGGTGTGTTTTTCTTGTTCAGTATGGAGTGGGCGTTCTGATTTCGGTCAGCCGCTCTCAGCCTGTCCCTCCACCGAGACAGGGACACGGCTGGCCAGGTCGGGATGCCTGTAATTGGGTTCAGCAAGAGTGGCGTCCCGCTGAAGCCCCGGAGTTCGAATGTCCAACGTAAAACTAACTTGACCGCGGTTTAATGTGGCACTATGGCTCTGCAGACATTGCACGTTGCTGTCTTGTGGTGTTTAGTGTAAAATATTTCCACACAGTGGACATGTCCAGTGGTGGGATATAACTAAGTACAAGTACTTTGTTACTGTAGTTAAGTACATTTTTAATGTATCTGTACTTTACTTAAGTAGAATTAGACGTGGGTAATTTTACTTAAATCCACTACATTTCACATGAAGTATCTGTACTTTCTACTACACTACATTTCTATAATGTGTTGAGTTACAAGTTACATTAATGTTGCAGCTTTTTGATTTGTCGTTAGTTTGAAAGTAACTGATGTCGAGAGGGGAGTTGGTCCACTGAATCACTGCAAAGTAGGCAGGTAACATTAGACGCCTGCAAGAAGAGCTGGACCAGTGACGTATATTCTAGTATACCGATATACGTCATTGAGCTGGGAGCACCCACAGCACCACTAACACACCCAAAATGGATTCCACCGCGGAGAGTCAGCCAGAAGATACACAACACCCAAGGCCTTATTGAAAGCTTATTGAAATGTTATTGAAAGACTGTTTAGTACAGCAGGACAGATTCTCTCTCCCAAAAGAGCCAGACTGGACTCAAAAAACTTTGAGAACCAACTTCTTTGGAACTTGGACAAGAAATTCTTGATGCAATATTAAAATGTGTCAGTTCATTATGTTAGAACAAGAGACAAGAGATTTCTCCAATGTCTTGACACTCAGGTCCAAGTTTTGAAAAGGGTGTCAGGAAGTTAAAATATTGTTCACTATTGACCCATTACAAGGTTGACTAGGCAGTATTTTAACTACCGGTAGATCTAAAAAAAAAAAAAAAAGGCTAAGTCTGGTCCTCTGGACATTCAAAAAACAAAACAAAACAAAGCAAAAAAAAACAACAACTGTAGAAACGTTTCGTCTTTCGTCCGAAATACTTAGCTTTTTTAGATTTTTCTACCTAGATTATTGAGCATGCATCAGGGTATTTTAACTAGAGTTGATGACAAACTGGAGTTGAAGTGATCAGAGTCTATTCCTTTGTTAGGTCTAATGCTCCTTTTTTCTGTCAGACAACTTTTACTTAAACATGTTTACTGCAGGTAAAATGACACATTGGTTTTGCTTTGTGTTAAATCAAAACGTTCAAAGGTAAAATCATTCCTCTTTCTTAATTTGCTTAATGACATTTAACTCTGCAGGTCATCCCTGAAATAATGATGCACAGAATCACAAGTCCAAGTGTGAACTGTGTCACAGAGCAAACACAATAAAAACATGCATTATCTGCACCATTGTTCTTTAAAATGGCACAACACTATTAATGTATTACAGAAAATATACATACGGTAGGCAAACTTAATGATACAGTACCCTGATGCATGCTCAATAATCCAGGTAGAAAAATCCAAAAAAGCTAAGTCTGGTCCTCTGGTCCTCTGGACCTACAGTATGTAGACCATTGCATTAGGTAATACATTCAGCAAGTACTTTTACTTTAATACTTTAAGTATTTTTAAAACAAGTACTTATTTACTTTAACTTAAGTAAAAACATTAATATGGTACTTCTACTTTTACTAGAGTACATTCATGTCTGTTTATTTGTACTTTTAATAAAGTACAGTACAGTGTTTGAGTACTTTCTCCCCCACTGCATGTTACGATGAAAAGTTGGTTAGCTACAGTGCTATTGCACGTTGTAGCTGGTTGCAAACTATGAAATGGATTTCCTGAATGTGAGGCGAGTCTTATTACTCTGGGTCAGGGGTCACCAACCTTTTTGAAACTGAGAGCAACTTTGTGGGTACGGAGTCATACAAAGGGCACAAGTTTGATAAACTCTTCGGAAATAACAAAGCATAAATAGAAAAAAAGTATAATAAACATATTTTAAGAACATATTTTTAAGATAGACATTATAAAATATGTATAAAAAAAAAAAAAGAATAACAACTGAATAAAATGAAATTTTAAATGAAGCTTAGTAGTGAGTTGTGCTATTTTTAGAACAGGTCCGAGGGCACCTCAAATGGTCCTTGGGGGCACCCGGGTGCCCGTGGGCACCATGTTGGTGACCCCTGCTCATGAGACACTCCTCCGTTCAGGAAATCCATTCCATAGTTTGAAGCCAACGTGCATCATGGATTGGAAATATTGGCAGGTCGGATCGGAAAAATGCAATGTGTAAATTGTGCTGGTATCGAAGGCCAATAACGATATCGGATCGACCCCCATCCCTAATAGTTACATCACAACACATGTTCTTTTTAGCTTAGATTACAAAGGTATCTGCATTGGTACCAGTTTCTTTTTGTTATTGTTGACATTTAGTAAAATAAAACCAACTAGCAGTGGTGGGCAACGCTAATCCAAAAATTAGTTCCGCTATTTCTAAAGCACTAATTTATTTATTTAGGTCCGCAATTTCAAAAGCACTAATGTCTTATGAAAATTAGGGGAAGCTAATTCTAATCCGCTAATTAAATTCAACAATTGGTAGCAGCAAGTTATGCAATATTTGCACTACACTGCCAACTAGCGGTGCATGAACTGTTATACAGTAAGTTGTTTGAGTTTCAGAGTATTTAGTTTGGTTCTCTTCAACAGGTTTCACAAGGACAAAATGTACCCATTCCAAAGTCTGTTAGCTAAACTGCAGACATATTTGGCTGTTTTTTTTTCTTCTTTTGTTACTTTTAGTACCACTAGATCGCATGTGTCAAACTCAAGGCCCGTGGGCCAAATCCGGCCTACCATAACCGTTTCTGTGGCTCTCTACACCCTAGAACTTCAAGATAACAGTTGTAAGCATGTTGTTCTCAGGTGATGGGTCCCCATCCCTACACTCCCTGGTCTCTCTGTTAATTGTCTTGCTTATCTCCTCCATTTTGTTGTCCAGGTGTTTGTGATTGTCATGCTGTGTGTTCATGTACCTGTATATAAAGTCAGGGATTTTTTAATTGATAAAGCTCTGTATATGTTGTATAACACAATCATTGTTCCACATTTAATCTATTGTATTGAGGTTTGGGGAAAAGCGTGCAAAACAATTACAAAGCCTGTTTTTATTTTACAAAAGAGAGCTGTAAGAGTAATCACCAGAAAACATTTCAGTCACCCATCAAACACCTTGTTTCTTCAGCTAAATTTATTGAAATTCCAGGAATTGGTAGAATATAGTATTTTATCAGTTATGTATAGGGCTCATAATAACACATTACCTTTAAATATCCAAAGAAATTTAGACAAAGTTATTACAATCTTAAAGGGACAGATATTCATCAAACCACAATTCAGAACCAGCTTAAAGGGACGGTCTACCTCAATTCAGGGAGTTGGATTGTGGAATGTTCTGGAGAGTGATGTTAAAAATGCAAAATCAATTCATTCATTCATTCATTCAACCTTTATTTATACAGGCTAGCCTCGTTGAGTCACGGGGACTCATTTACAAGAGGGACCTGTCTCACTCACACCAAACAACCATCCACTCTCACACTCACACCTAGGGTCAATTTAGAGTCACCAATCAGCCTAACAAGCATGTTTTTTGGTCTGTGGGAGGAAACCGGAGTACCCGGAGGAAACCCACGCATGCACGGGGAGAACATGCAAACTCCACCCAGAAAGGCCCCGGACCGGGATTTGAACCGGCAACCTTCTCGCTGAGAGGCAGCAGCTCTACCAGTTGTGCCAACGTGCTGCCCAATGTATACATTTAAGAAAAAGGTCTTAAAGGACTTGCTCAAAAACTATATATGATGAAGCTTAGTGTGTTTGTGTATTACAGTTAGAAAAATTAAGTAGAGTTATTCATTTTGTGATGTAGTTTGAAGGTTATCATTGGTTGAACAAACTGTGAAATAAATAAGGGGCAGATATAATAAGATTTCATCTTCTTTCTGCTCCTTTCATTTTATCCTACTTGTATTCTTGTATCTGATGAAACTGTTTTGTATTGTTCTTTTAAAATGAATGAATAAACATCAAATCAAATCAACGGCCCAGTCAGAGTCCAGAACCTGAACCTGAAACCTTCAGAGAGCTGAGCAGAAACCTCAAAGAACTGAAGCAACAATGGAAAGAAGAGTGGGTCAGAACTCCTCCAGAACCAGGAGAGAGACTGATGAAGTCCTGCAGACTGATGAAGTCAGAGAACCACAGAGGATTCTGCTGCTGAAGGAGGTTCTGTTGGGTCAGAGGCACAAGCTGAGGTTAAATTTTAATGATTTTAGAACTTGTTAAAGATCAGCCATCCAGCTAACTGTCTATCCATCCATCCATTCAGCTAAAAGTCTATTCATCCTTGTATCTGATGAAACTGTTTTGTATTGTTCTTTTAAAATGAATGAATGAACATCAAATCAAAAATAAGTCTGTATCTCTGTGTTTATCATTGTCCTGGCATTGTCTCCTCCTGTTGCCTCTGTCTCCTGAGTTCCTTGTGATTCCCTGAGTATGTAAGTTTGCTGCCTTGCGGACGCCATTTTGAAGAGTCCTAATGGTGAACTACTTTTTTTAAACCAGCAGATTTGACCATTTCGTGAAACTCTCAAGCTCAGGAAAACTTGTGCTATAACGTCAGCTATGAAATATATTTTTTCTCAGCAAAGAAATAATTGTTTTACCGTGTTTTGTTGTAAAATCCTGGCTTCTTTGGCCGTCGCGGACGCCATTTTGAAGAGTGCTAATGTGGCGAAATTCTATTTTTAAATCCAGACGCGTCGCGTAGGCCCTGAGAAACATCCATAAGTTCACCCTCCATGTTAAAAAGTCTTCGTCTGACTCTTCGAAAACAAGCAATAAGGCTCCAGAGTAACACACTGGCTGCTAACTGCTATAGAGAGAGCACACACCAAGAGACTGAGGGGGACGCTTTTTTGTGACGGACCACATCCGGCGCTGCTCGTAAATACGTTATTTCGTTTTTACTGATAGATAAATAGTTATTAGCGGTACTGCATTTTAAATAAAAATAGCATAAATCCGCTTATGAATTATAAAACTTAGTCAATCCGCTGTAAAGCTAACAGATTATTTAGCTACGCTAAAAGCGGAATAGCGCAATAGCGCTACCTAGCGGTCGGAGGCCCACCACTGCCGAATATCATGTAATTAGTTTTTTCTAGATTTAATGATAATTTATTTATTTTAAACCAAGTTTGTATCTTGACAAATTCTGTCTTTATCAATTCCAACATTTGTTCTATATCTTCACCTAAACAGAAAAAAGTGGTATCATCAGCAAAAAGTACACATTTAAGGAGTCCTGACACATTTACCAAGTCATTCACATATAAAATAAAAAGCTTTGGTCCAAGTACAGAGCCTTGGGGAACTCCACATGTGATATTACAGAGGTCAGATCTTACATCATTTATTTGTACAAATTGTTTCCTATCTTTTAAGTAGCTAGATACCCACTGTAATGCTGGTCCTCTAATACCATATTTGTTCAGTTTTTCAAGGAGAATGGTGTGATCAATAGTATCGAATGCTTTTTTTAAATCAACAAAAATACTGATACAATATTGTTTTTGATCGACAGCAGTAGTTATTTGTTCCATTAATTCCATGAGAGCCATTGATGTAGAGTTTTTTGCTCTAAACCCATACTGACTGTTGCTTAGAATATTTTGTTTATCTATAAATTGATCTAGTCTGTTTACAAATAGTTTTTCAAGAATTTTTGAAAACTGTGGTAACAAGGATATAGGTCTATAATTGTTGAACACACATTTATCACCATTTTTAAAAAGAGGAACGACCTTAGCTACTTTCATATTATCTGGAAATATTCCTGTTGAAAATGATAAATTACATATGTATGTGAACGGCTCAATAACATGGCTCATTATGTCCTTTACAAACATCATATCCATGTCCACCCAGTCTTTTGATCTCTTGTCTGTAAGATTTTTTACTACATTCATTATTTCCTCTTTGTTAGTTCCATTTAGAAAAATACTATTTGCACAACCTGTAATTGAATGGCTCACATTATTATCTACTTTTGATATTTTAGCTGCAAGGCTTGATCCAACATTAACAAAATATTGATTAAATCCATTTACAACTTCATTTTCATCATGAATTTCATCGTCTTTTTTTTCCTTCCTAAAACCCTTCCCCAGCTTGGTAGTTTTTGCCACTGTCCTGCATTTAATGTTCAACAGGCACCATCTGTATTTTGTACTTTTACAGGAGGGAAAGAAAAAAATCTGTTTATCATATTTGTTTATCTTAATATTGTGTCAATGACTACTTCACCTTTGTTTTGCTCCTGGCCCTTATTCTGTTTCAACTGCATATCTGTGATTGATTAGTGGTGCCTTTGAGCCGTTTCAGAGTCAATAGCAGAGAAAATGAGAGAGAAAAAATATCTGTTCATCTCTAGAGTGATAAACGAGTGTTTTTCTTCTCGTTTATCAGTCAT
>JBBPBX010068138.1:0-19218 GCA_038048925.1 Garcialebias charrua
GAGATAACTTCTGTTGTAACTTGGAGCTACATAAATAAATTGAATTAGATGTGTCCACCTTTGCGAGTTCATCAAAGAGAAACCATACCAGATCGGTCGAGGCCCGGGTTAACAACGACCGCCACTGGTGCTGTTGACAAACGGTGCCGGCAGAAATTATGCTACTGTTAGTCGAAGACCTAGAGGAGGGAAACGTGTCAGGAGACAGAGGGAGAGGATGAAATTGAAGAATGTAGGACTGAGGGTTGCAACTCTAAATGTGGAGACAATGACAGGCAAAGGTAGAGAGCTGGCTGACATGATGCAGAGAAGAAAGGTAGATGTTTTATGTGTCCAAGAGACCAAGTGGAAGGGCAGCAAGGCTTGCAGTATTGGAGCAGGGTTCAAACTGTTTTACCATGGTGTGGATAGAAAGAGAAATGGAGTAGGGGTGGTCCTGAAGGAGGAGTTGGCAAAGAATGTAGTAGAGGTGAAGAGAGTGTCAGATAGGGTGATGTGTCTGAAGGTAGAAGTAGAAGGTCTGATGCTAAACATAGTCAGTGGTTATGCTCCACAGGTTGGATGTGATGGGGAGGAGAAAGATACATTTTGGAAAGATTTGGATGAAGTGATAGAGAGTATTCCCAGGGAGGAAAGAGTGGTGATTGGAGCAGACCTGAATGGACATGTTGGTGAAGGAAACAGAGGATGAGGAAGTGATGGGTAGGTTTGGTGTCAAGGAAAGAAACCAGGAAGGACAGATGGTGGTGGATTTTGCCAAGAGAATGGAAATGGCTGTAGTCAATACCTATTTCCAAAAGAGGGAGGAACATAGAGTGACCTATAAGAGTGGAGGAAGGAGTACACAGGTCGACTACATTCTGTGTAGAAGAGGAAACCTGAGGGAGATTGGAGACTGTAAGGTTGTGGCAGGGGAGAGCGTGGCCAGACAGCATCGGATGGTTGTGTGTAGAATGACTGTTGTTGCGAAGAAGAGAAAAAGAGTAAAATCAGAGAAGAAGACCAAATGGTGGAAGCTAAAGAAGGAAGAATGTTGTGAGAAATTCAGAGACGAGCTGTTAAAGGCTCTGGGTGGTAAGAAAGAGCTTCCAAGTGACTGGGCTACTACAGCAACAGTAATTAGAGAGACAGGTAGGAAGGTACTTGGTGTGTCATCTGGACAGAGAATGGATGATAAGGAAACCTGGTGGTGGAATAGTGAAGTGCAGGACGCCATTCAAAGAAAGAGATTAGCCAAGAAGAAATATGACAGTGAGAGGACTGAAGAGAGGAGATAGGAATATAAGGAGATGGGACATAGAGCAAAGAGGGAAGTGGCTAAGGCAAATCAGAGAGCGTACAATGAGTTGTATGGGAGACTGGACACTAAAGAGGGCGAGAAGGACTTGTACCGTTTGTCAAGACAGAGGGATCAGGCTGGAAAGGATGTGCAACAGGTTAGGCTTATTAAAGATAGGAATGGTAATGTTCTAACAAGTGAGGAGAGTGTGATGGGAAGATGGAAGGATTACTTTGAGGAGCTAATGAATGAAGAGAATGAAAGAGAAAGAAGAGTGGAGGTCATAGAAACTGTGGACCAGGAAGTGGGAAAGATTAGTGAGGGTGAAGTCCGGAAAGCTCTGAAAAGAATGAAGAAGGGGAAGGCAGTAGGACCTGATGACATACCAGTGGAGGTTTGGAAATGTCTTGGAGAGATGGCAGTGAGGTTTTTGACTCAAATATTTAATGGAATATTTGAGGGTGAGAAAATGCCTGAAGAATGGAGAAGAAGTGTGCTGGTTCCCATTTTTAAGAACAAGGGTGATGTACAGAGTTGTAGCAACTACAGAGGAATTAAGTTGATGAGCCACACGATGAAGATCTGGGAGAGAGTTGTGGAAGCAAGGCTTAGACAAGAGGTGACTATCTGTGAGCAACAGTATGGTTTCATGCCAAGAAAGAGCACCACAGATGCCATCTTTGCTTTGAGGATGTTGATAGAGAAGTACAGAGAGGGTCAGAAAGAACTCCATTGTGTGTTTGTGGATTTAGAAAAAGCATATGACAGGGTACCAAGAGAGGAGGTGTGGTATTGCATGAGGAAATCTGGAGTGGCAGAAAAGTATGTTAGACTGGTACAGGACATGTATGAGGACAGCAGGACATGTATGAGGACAGCAGGACATGTATGAAGACAGCAGGACATGTATGAAGACAGCAGGACATGTATGAAGACAGCAGGACATGTATGAAGACAGCAGGACATGTATGAGGACAGCAGGACATGTATGAGGACAGCAGGACATGTATGAGGACAGCAGGACATGTATGAGGACAGCAGGACATGTATGAGGACAGCAGGACATGTATGAGGACAGCAGGACATGTATGAGGACAGCAGGACATGTATGAGGACAGCAGGACATGTATGAAGACAGCAGGACATGTATGAAGACAGCAGGACATGTATGAGGACAGCAGGACATGTATGAGGACAGCAGGACAGTGGTGAGATGTGCTGTAGGAGTGACAGATAGCTTCAAGGTGGAGGTGGGAGTGCATCAAGGATCGGCTCTGAGCCCCTTCTTGTTTGCTCTGGTGATGGACCGACTAACAGATGAGGTCAGGCAGGAATCCCCATGGACTATGATGTTTGCAGATGACATTGTGATCTGTGGTGAGAACAGGGAACAGGTGGAAGAGAACTTGGAGAGGTGGAGGTATGCACTTGAAAGAAGAGGAATGAAAGTCAGCCGTAGTAAGACAGAGTACATGTGTGTGAATGAGAGGGAGGCCAGTGGAACAGTGAGGCTACAAGGAGCAGAGGTCACAAAGGTGCAGGACTTCAAGTACTTGGGGTCCACTGTCCAGGAAAATGGGGAATGTGGTAAAGAGGTGAAGAAGAGAGTCCAGGCAGGATGGAGTGGATGGAGAAAAGTTTCAGGAGTGATTTGTGACAAAAAGGTGTCAGCAAAGGTCAAAGGAAAAGTTTACAAGACAGTGGTGAGACCAGCTATGTTGTATGGTCTGGAGACAGAGACATGGACAAAAAGACAGGAGACAGAACTGGAAGTGTCAGAAATGAAGATGCTGAGGTTCTCCTTAGGAGTGACAAGGATGGATAAGATCAGGAATGAGATCATCAGAGGTACAGCACATGTTGAACAACTGGGAGATAAAGTTAGGGAGGCCAGACTGAGATGGTTTGGACATGTCCAGAGGAGGGACAGTGGTTTGGACATGTCCAGAGGAGGGACAGTGGGTATATTGGTAGAAGGATGTTAGAAATGCAGCTGCAGGAAAAAGACACAGAGGAGATTTATGGATGCAGTTAGAGAGGACATGGAGGTAGTTGGAGTGAGGACAGAGTGAGGTGGAGGAGGATGACTCGCTGTGGCGACCCCTGAAAAGGGAACAGCTGAAAGAAGAAGAAGAAGATGTGGCCACCTTTGTCATAGTTACATGTTCGGTTTGTCCTCAGTTTTCAGCCATTCTCTTTACATTAAAGTTTTACTCATGTCATGTGACTATTTTTGTTTCTGTTTCATCACAGTGTTGTACACAGTGCAACAGTTTACCATCACGTTATGTAAAACTTAAGAAAATGTATGTATTTTATCAGTAATTTTTTATAGTAAGTATGCTCTTCTGACATCAGACATGTGTTCATCTTGCATACTGAGCCTGTCTTGGATTTCAGGATAGGGCAAAGGGGATTAGGCAAATTTGCCAAAAGGCTGCAGTTGTTTTTCAAAATTGTATGTACAAAATGTACAGGGATTTGTTAAATTAGCTTTAATCGATGCAACCGTGCCTTCCTGAAGGGACAGTTTGACTTCTATTCACTATTTGACAAGAAAAACCAGCTGCAGGAAGATAAGAGAAAAGCTCACATTTCTCTGGGTGTTGGTTTTCATTACTTTTTTCCCAAGTGGGTTTTGTTCAGACCCAACAAAAACTTGATCTAGTTTACCCTGATGCATGCTCAATAATCCAGGTAGAAAAATCTAAAAAAGCTTTGTTTTGTGTTTTGAATGTCCAGAGGACCAGACTTAGCTTTTTGATCTAGTTTACTATCACTTTTCAAGTGTTGGAACTGTTTTCATCTTGTGCTAAAAACAGAATTGGTGCAAAGCAACCAGTGGATTTAGTTTAGCAATGGAACCCGTTTAGTGAGAAATGAAAACATTTGGAATGTTCTCAAAACATCTGTCCTTACATTTTTCCTAACAGGTTTTCCACGATGAGCTCTCGTCCATGTGTCTCTGGGTGTCTGTGCATGTGTCTGACCACAGTGGGTTTCACTATCGGCAGTTCCTGCTCAAAGAGTTGATCACTGAACTGAGCCAGTCTACAGTTTCTACTAGCACCAACTGTGGTTCCTCCCAGCACTGGAGTAGTGCCGTCCCTAGCAGCAGCACTAGTCTTCAGAGTAATGGGGATCTGTCCGGAGCTGAGGCACCTTCTGAGAAAAAGCAGTTCATCTTCTCCACAGTCCTTAAGCTCTTCTGCCAGGAGGCAGAACTGAGCTCAGACTTGATTCAGTCCTTTCCTGGACATGAGACGCTGTGGAGTCACAGGTGAGTTAACATTTTCTTCTTCTTTCGGCTGTTCCCTTTTCAGGGGTCGCCACAGCGAGTCATCCTCCTCCACCTCACTCTGTCCTCTGCATCCTCTGTCCTCACTCCAACTACCTTCATGTCCTCTCTAACTGCATCCATATATCTCCTCTTTGGCCTTCCTCTGTGTCTTTTTCCTGGCAGCTGCATTTCTAACATCCTTCTACCAATATACCCACTGTCCCTCCTCTGGACATGTCCAAACCATCTCAGTCTGGCCTCCCTAACTTTATCTCCCAGTTGTTCAACATGTGCTGTACCTCTGATGATCTCATTCCTGATCTTATCCATCCTTGTCACTCCTAAGGAGAACCTCAGCATCTTCATTTCTGACACTTCCAGTTCTTTCTCCTGTCTTTTTGTCCATGTCTCTGTCTCTAGACCACACAACATAGCTGGTCTCACCACTGTCTTGTAAACTTTTCCTTTGACCTTTGCCGACACCTTTTTATCACAAATCACTCCTTATACTTTTCTCCATCCACTCCATCCTGCCTGGACTCTTTTTCACCTCTTTCCCACAGTACCCATTTTCCTGGACAGTGGACCCCAAGTACTTGAAGTCCTGCACCTTTGTGACCTCTGCTCCTTGTAGCCTCACTGTTCCACTGGCCTCCCTCTCATTCACACACATGTACTCTGTCTTACTACGGCTGACTTTCATTCCTCTTCTTTCAAGTGAATACCTCCACCTCTCCAAGTTCTCTTCCACCTGTTCCCTGTTCTCACCACATATCACAATGTCATCTGCAAACATCATAGTCCATGGGGATTCCTGCCTGACCTCATCTGTTAGTCGGTCCATCACCAGAGCAAACAAGAAGGGGCTCAGAGCCGATCCTTGATGCACTCCCACCTCCACCTTGAAGCTATCTGTCACTCCTACAGCACATCTCACCACTGTCCTGCTGTCCTCATACATGTCCTGCTGTCCTCATACATGTCCTGTACCAGTCTAACATACTTTTCTGCCACTCCAGATTTCCTCATGCAATACCACACCTCCTCTCTTGGCACCCTGTCATATGCTTTTTCTAAATCCACAAACACACAATGGAGTTCTTTCTGACCCTCTCTGTACTTCTCTATCAACATCCTCAAAGCAAAGATGGCATCTGTGGTGCTCTTTCTTGGCATGAAACCATACTGCTGCTCACAGATAGTCACCTCTTGTCTAAGTCTTCCTTCCACAACTCTCTCCCAGATCTTCATTGTGTGGCTCATCAACTTAATTCCCCTGTAGTTGCTACAACTCTGTACATCACCCTTGTTCTTAAAAATGGGAACCAGCACACTTCTTCTCCATTCTTCAGGCATTTTCTCACCCTCAAATATTCCATTAAATATTTGAGTCAAAAACCTCACTGCCATCTCTCCAAGACATTTCCAAACCTCCACTGGTATGTCATCAGGTCCTACTGCCTTCCCCTTCTTCATTCTTTTCAGAGCTTTCCGGACTTCACCCTCACTAATCTTTCCCACTTCCTGGTCCACAGTTTCTATTACCTCCACTCTTCTTTCTCTTTCATTCTCTTCATTCATTAGCTCCTCAAAGTAATCCTTCCATCTTCCCATCACACTCTCCTCACTTGTTAGAACATTACCATTCCTATCTTTAAACCCTCTCGGGTCTGAGGTCTAAATGTCCGTTTTGGTATCAATTTGAATTTACCCTTATATTTCCATCATAAAAACTATTTATCTGGACTTGTTTGGTTTTGTTGTTTTCAGGACAACCTCATCTTCAAGATTTTACAGTCTTTGTTTCATTTTGACAAAATGCATGAGCACATTGGAGCAAAAAATAACATAAAAAAATGAAATCCGTGTTAGTAAAACATTGATATGTTTACTATGAAATTCACAAATATATTGAACGAACCATTTTCACAGCCTAAAATGAAAATTTCATTGGTATATTTTAAGAACTTGTGTTCAAACTTAGTAAAAAACGAATTAGTATACATATTTTCACATCATAAAGTGGGCACTTTCCATGCGTGTTTTTACCAGTATTTACACTGACTATTGTGTGAAAACAGTATCTTCATCACAAATTCTCTGTGTTTTTTTTCCCTTTCATTCTGAAAAACAGACCAAAAACGACTACAAAACTCTGCAGACACACTAAATAATCATAAAAACCAAATAAAAACCAAATAAAACAGCCAGTCTTACCTGTAATCAGTGCCTGATTTACTTCCCCCCCCCCCCTCCTTCTTCACCAAAACGTACTGCTGCTGTTTTTCTGTATTCAGAACACAACATGGAGGAAAAACGGTTCTGATTGGTTGCTTCACAATGTGGTGTGTTCAGGGAAACTCCTAAATTTGATTTTCATTTTGAATTCATTGACTTTTTGGTAATAAAAAATCAACTGATTGCTCGCACAGGGGCACAATACTATAACAGCAATTATCTGTCACATTTCTGGTTGTATTTTGAAGTAAATACACAACAAAATCAATATAAAAACACTACTTTATCCACCTTATTCCTGAGGATGTCACTGTAGAAGCGATTATGTGTCTTACTTCCGTTTGACCCCGGAAGTAGAATTTCTGCATTGGCTCCTCGTTGTTTACTTGCTAATCTGCGCGCGTCGTTGAAGTTCTGTTAAAGTTCTGTTTTCTGTTATTTCGAGCTAATATTGTCACGAAGATGTCCTTGTGGAGCTCGGGTACCTGTTGCGCTGTTCGTGGCTGTACGAATAATCAGACGAAGCTGAATTTGTGGCTGCAACTAGTGTGTGTTGAACATGCTCCGAAAACAAAAACCTGCATCCTTCTTTGTGGCTGGGCTACGAGAAACCACCTGAAAAAAGACTCTGTATCCTCAGAGGATCAGGTATGATTTAAGAGACAGCTTTTAGTGTTATGATTTTATGTAGTCAGTGATTAAATGATACTAATATTTTCGTTCATAACTGGCAAATAAACACACGCACCTATATATGTATGCTGTGTGTGCGTTTATTTATATATATATATATATATATATATATATATATATATATATATATATATATATAATATAGGTGTGTGTGTGTGTGTGTGTTTATTTACATATATATAATCTAGGTGTGTGTGTGTGTTCATAAATGAACCCTAATGTTTGTATACTGTACTTTTACTTTCAGATGGGCTTGATGAGAGTGTGGAGCTGCTCAACACCACCAGTCACATGCAGCATGACTGTTGGAATGTGGATTGACATAATGTCAGAACAAACCAACGACCTTATTCTATGGTTGCCCCGTGAAACAATTAAAGCAACATGTTTTGCAGAAAGCTAAAAACTTGGACTCCAGAAGTGAATCATACATGCAAATAACACTGTGAAATATTTATTGGCTGTTTCTCCCTCTGGAATAATCATGTTTATTTCAGATGCTTATGGTGGTAAATGCAGTGACAGGTTTATAACACAGAACTCTGGGTTTCTGGACTATCTGCGTGCTGGAGATGAGGTGATGGGTGATCGTGGTTTCACAGTGAGGGACCTGCTGCAAGAGCTATGGTGTCAATGTAATCATTCCAGCATTCACACGCAAAGGATGCCAGCTTATTTCAAGTGAGAAGACATTAAATGTAAACATTTTTCTCAAACATGTACAGTACTGGTGTAAACGTAACACAACTCTTAACATGTTTTTTTAAAGGATGCAATGTTAACTAAATTACATTAGAAAAGTATTTGCTAAAATGATTAATTTGTTATGTACAATAGTTGCAAGGTTAGTTTTTTGTGTGCACTATATCAGTTAATTTTGGATTAAACTACTGTTTCTATCTAAATGTCACTTTTTTCATTATCAGGTTTTTAAAGAGCGACTCCACACCCTGTGGATCGGTAACTCCTCCCCCGAAGCAGTTTGAAAATCTCCCTCAATATGGGCGTGTAGAGAGTCAAGCACGGGAGGAGGTTGGGGGTTGTCCTGTGTTCACGCCCCCTCTAGTGGTAAACTCCCACCCCTCCCCAACATAGTTGCCAAGTCCGCTTATTTCAAGCGGCATTGGGCTTGTTTTTCCCTGGAGTCGCTTTCAAATCTGATCAGCCGCTTGTGGCGGTTTTTTGGGCTTCTCGCGGACATTGAGTCGCTTATTTGTGCTTGTTTTTCAGTCGAGCAGTAATGCGAGTGGTAGGTAGTTTGTCACGCCCCCCTTCCACGTATGTTACGTCAAGGCGGATGTTACGTTCAGGTGCAGTTGGCGCAAGCGACAGTCAGAGCCGGTAAAAGCAATTAATGATGAGTCAGCATGAGCAGCATATAGTGACACAACATATATATCTTGTATCATTCAACTATGTTAGTTTTTAGCAAACAAAATGATAAATTAATGAAAATTACTTTCAAAGTGAGTTTAAAATTAAAAACCGTGTTTCTTCACGGGACATCCGACTACACGCGAATGCAACATTGTCATTCATTCATTCAACCTTTATTTAGTCAGGTAAATCTCATTGAGCCTCGAGGGCTCATTTACAAAAGCGACCTGCTACAAACTAAAGAATTTAGTGAAATGTCTAGACAAGACAACGCTAATATGAGCTCTAAGTGGGGTAAATATGGAAAAAAATATAATAAAGATTGGGAGAAAGAGCGTGCTCTTCAAGACTGGATCTGACCACGACCACAGATGGGAGAAAAATGCAAAATGTATTTTTATTTTTTAGACTGAATACGTTCTTTAATGTATAATTTTGCTTGTTATATGTAATGCCATAATAAATATGTTTATACTGTTTAAAACTGCCTTTTTTTACACAATGGGATGGGGTGCTTTTTTTGGGCTTTTTTTGAAAGAGCGAGTCGCTTGTTTGTGCTTGTTTTGAAGGAGCTGATCGCTTCTTTCGGTCTAGAGATCTGGCAACCCTGCTCCCCAAGTTTAGATTTCAAAATGGCGGATAGTCACGTCTTCAGTAAGTAAATGCCTAAACTTGTACACAGTTGTTGCTTCTGAACACAGAACACATTAAAACGTGTTTAGCTGCATGGTATGCAGTGTACAGCTGTGTTTTTGTCTTTGTTTGGATCACAAGTGTTGTAGGCCAGCTGCAGTGACTTTAATTCACCACATCTTATTACTTATCACATTACAAAAGTAACGTTTCATAATATTTTATTTTAAAATATATTTTTCCTATCCTCGATTTTTTTGACGTTTTGGCTTAATTTTAATATGCAACCTAGAACTAAACACACGTTTTTTGAATTTACTATAAATGAGCACTAAACAGTGGTAAAATCTTTTGTTTTCCAAAGATCCATGTTTAAAAACATTCTATAAGCTTGTATGATATATGTGTTAGGACGTGTATACAGTATTTGTTTAAGCTATGTGTCGGCTAATCAAAACTGAGCACAGCTGGTAAGATTTATTAGAAATATTTTTTTTTATGCAAACCAAACAAATTGCAATGAATTTAAAAATACTGTATCCTTTCAAATGTTTTTTTCAGAGAACTGTGATGACTCAAGCACCCAGCAGCCACGCAGAGTAATTGCAGCCAGGATTACTTTAACCCAGACGATCCCATGATGATGCAGTCTCGGCCAGAGCTGCTGCTTCTCCCGAGACCTGCATCCATGACAATGTTGGTACAGCTGAGACCCTGGTGTTTGTTTCTGGCTGGCAGGTGCAGCATCTTGAAGGTGGTTGGGACTCCTCGTTCTGCGTTCCACTGCATCCATACAGAGGAGCTGGAGGTGCTGCCCCGTGTGACACAACACAGAACCTTTTTGTTGTTTTGAATTAACTTACTGTTAATAAAATGAATCATAAACAACTAGTTTTTGTAATCAATTTCTTTATTTATTTATTTTTTGCCTCATGCATGAGGACAAATCTGGGACACGATGCAGCTGTCGACTTCCCACTCCATCCCGACCCTGGATATTTGCAGTCCTGAAAAGAGAAAAGATCAAAAGTTTAATCTGAGTAAATGTAAAATTTTAATGGAGAAAAATGTTGATTCAAAATTTCACAGTGTCAACAAATCCCCAAAATGTTGGGACAGGTAGCAATGAAGAAATAAACAAGAATTAATGTTGCATAAACTTTTTTTAATATAATGTCCGCCATAATAAAAGTAATAAATAAAATAATAAATAAAAACATAATAATTAAATAATAATATTAATACCTGCAGACAGAGGGTAGGGTACAAAGGTAATAAATAAAACATGAATACATGTACCTGGTGAATCAGTTCTCATGTCACCTCCAAAGTGACATGTGAACATGTCTCCTTGATGCTTGATGTCTGTGAAGCACAGCTCAGATTTCCTGGATGTGGAACGCCTCATGGAGCTAAAAACAAAAGAACAAATTTTAATCACCTTACAAACAAGCATACTGTACTTGAGAAAAATTACTGTTTGATCTGTCAAACAGATGACCCAGTGCAAAATAAATACTGCTGCCCATTATACTCATTCACCAAGTACACATATTATTTTATAAATACCTTTGATCCACAACATTATTTGCAGCAAAGAACACCGTCTCTAAAACATCGTAACTAGTACAACAGCTATAATTAGCAACAGCAAGTCTCCATTGGTTTTTGATGTCACGGTCTTCCTTATCTGAGTTCATAAGAGTTCACACACTCTGCGGTGTTCATAAGAAACACTAGATTCTTAGCATCTAAACACAACAACACAAACTAACGTTGACCAGCAACAGATAAAAACGCCACGACCTATGTGGGGCGAGCCACACCGAAGCAAAGCTGCAGGCCGCAATAAACAGCACATGAAGAAACACGTCATATACTCAAAAGATAAATTATGGAATGGAAAGGTGTAAAATGGGACTCACCTCCAAACGGATTGTAACCTGATGGTGTAAGGGTGGGTGGGCAATGAACATCAGTTTGAAGAGCTTTATGGAACATCGTAGCTCTTCTATGCTAATGCTATGTTGCTAATCTCTGATCCAACTCCGCCCTGAGCTCTGCAGGGGGAGTGACCTTCTCGGGGGCGTGACTACAGTTTTATACCCAGACAGCAGAGACTGTGACGTCAGAACAGAGCAGACATGTCACAACTGAGAATTTGAACTAATAGTAAAATTAACGTGCAATAACCTCTGTTCAACCCATAGGGCTACAGTGAACACGTTTTTAGACCAGATATTGCCGATTTTAACTAATACGCACAAATACATGAAAATTAACACAGGAATAGTGCTCAGAAACATTTTAAACACATTCTAGGGAGTTTATCAGCTAAAAAAACATAAATTTGGGTTTAGTCGCTCTTTAAGAAGGATTAGTATTTAATCAACACATATTCTAGAATGATAAAGTTCAGTCTTTGCATTTCAAATGTGGTATTTTTTCTTGAATATTGGGTTTACCTCTCAGGTGTCGGACACTGTTAAGATATATTCGTAAAAATATACACATCAATAAAATGAACATTCATATTTCTACTTTAAAACGTTTTATTTTCAAATATAGTGTTTCAAAGCACAGTTGTGAGGAGTTGATCCAGATCTATAGATCAATCAGTTGTGCATTAGAAGAAACAGCTGCTGTGCAGATGTGTGTGGCAGATCACATCTGTGTTCAGCAGCATCCAGTTTGCCTCATGCAACAGGTCAGAGAGAGTCCTGTCCAGCACCTCAAAGGTGAGACAGGTCTGCCCCATGTACTGGAACCAGTCCTAGAACTGGACCAGGTTACAGGCTCTGTGTTCAGGACACTGATCATGTTCATCAGGAACATCTGGAAAACAAGACGAGGACACAAACTAGATGATGTAATGAAAGATGAGCAGCTTGTGGTGCATCTTCAAGCAGAGCAGAAAGAAAAGTGTTGAATCTTCATGAACACACGTCTGGGATCAACCTCTTTATCAGAGTCCTGGAAACATCTGGATCCTTCTTCAGGATCTGAACAGCTGCTGTCTCCTTGGTCTTCAGGCTCAGACATTTGTCCACTTGGACAAAAACAGCCTTCAGCAATAAACTCCAGGACGGAGTGATGAGAGGAGCCGCCGAGCAAAGTTTGACCAGCTTTAATGTCAGCTTTAGTCAGTGTGACTGTGGACAGAAACTTGTTCAAGTTCTTTTTTCTTTTTGTCATTCCAGACACATTTAAATCACAGAGACATCAAATCACATTTCTTCATCAAATAAACAACAATCAGGTAGAAAAACTGTCATCAAGTCCTAAAGTTCAGCCATTCTCTTAGAAAAAACATCAAATAGTTGTGTAACATCATTACATGTTGTATAAATATAGAATACAGGCTGATCCATGAATCAAATGAGATCAACTTTATTAATAAAGCAGATTTAAACAACAAGAGTTGACCAATGTGCTGAACAACACTCTCCAAAATAACATCCATAAAACAACAAAGTGAAGGTGTTCAAACACAGCATTTAAGAACAAGTCCAAATATATTCTTAAAGGAGTCATACAGGAAGATGGCGGCGGGTGTGGCAGTGCGTGTTGGAGGAGCTGCTGGCTCACAAACAAAATCTGAGATTCTTGTATATAAAACAACAGATGGGAAAGTTATCATAGAGGATGAACTTCTAAACTTTATTGCCATCAAAATGAGAACTCTGTCACAAGATGAAATTGTATTGCTGGTGTCAAACAATTTCTCATCTGAGTGGATTGAAGAGTCCAAGCGTGTACTATTTGAACTATGCACGACTTCTATACGTTGTGTCAGGCACAAAGGCTCCCAGAAGGACATTAATAATGTTAAAGACTGCCTAAAGGTGCTTAGTGAATGTGGAGAGAACATTCCCAGGTTTGTCTCACACTACCTGGACGAGCTACCACCTGTCGGGTTTGGCAACATGGATGCGTCAGCTCTGCTCAGCCGAGTGGAGCAGCTGAGCAGGGAAGTGTCGAGTCTGGGGGAGGCCATGAAGACTCAAACAGGCGTGAGTGAACACCTTGGTGCATGTGCAGCTATGGATCGCAGGTTGGCTGCTGTTGAGAGCTCTTGCAGCCCACCTGGGCGGATGGATGGAGTCGCTGCACCTGCACCACCTGCGCAGATGGGTGGAGCGTCAGCACCTGCGCCACCTGCACGGATGGACGGAGCGGCTGCACCAGCCCGGACGGAGCTGGCACCAGGGTCACTCGGACAGTGTGAGGAAGCGCTGTCCGAGTCTCCATCATGGAGCACTGTTGTGAGGAAAGCAGTGAAAAAGCCTGCGCGTCCTCCAAACGCAGCAGCGCAGCGCAGCGCAACACGCGTCCCCAAAAGGAGCAGCGGAGAAATGTCAGCATATTTGGAACTGGAATCGAGGACAACATCCCAGTGATTAGAACCAAACTGGTGAGTGTGTTTGCAACTCGGTTCTCTCCAGAGCTTGATGCTGGCACGCTCTCCTCTTATCTGTCTGAGAAACTGGGGAAACATGTGACGTGTCGGAAGATTGACTCCAATCACAATAGATGTAGCTCATTCCAGGTCACAGCAGAGTGCAACGAACTGTCTGAGATGTACGAGCCACAACTTTGGCCAACGGGGGCTTATGTTCGCCGTTATTTTGAGGCACGCAAACCCAGAGCTGATAGGGACAATGTAGCACTCGTGTCAGGGTGCGAGGCTGAGCTGCAGCGCTCTGTACCTGTGATTACACCTGACGCTTCAGGAGAGCAGCCGTGCACTAGCATGGAACAAACTGCCACAGCATAAATGAGCATTAATGTTGTGTCATATAATGTGCGTGGGCTGCGCGTTGGTCAAACAGAGGCGGATAAATCACGTCGTCTTGTGGTGGATGAACTTCTGAAAAAATTGGATGTTTTGTGCGTTCAAGAGACTTTTTTATCTAAACAGGACCTGGACAGCCTCAACTCCCTGCATGAAGACTTTTATGGTGCAGGTGAATCTACCACTGACTTTAGCACTAAGTTAGTGCGGGGCAGGATTTCTGGGGGCGTGGCAGTGTTGTGGCATAAAAAGTACGATCAGCTGATTAAAGTAATTAGACTGGATGTTGACTGGGCTATAGGAATTGAGTTCAGCTTCAGGGATAAAAAGTTCATTATACTGAATATATATACACCTTATGAAAGCCCCGAGAATGAAGATGAATATCTTAATAGGCTGGCATATATTGTGTCATTTATTCAGGACAATCCATCCACTTGTTTTTTTATTGTGGGGGATATGAATGCTGACGTGACAGATTGTAAGTCATTATTTGCCAATCACTTAAAGCAATTTTGTTCCAGCAATAAGTTGATCCTCTCCAGTGAAGTGCTCTTGCCTGTAGATAGCTACACTTACATTAGTGAGGCTTGGCACACAACATCGTGGTTGGACCACTGTATCTGCACGGAGGATGCACATACCTCTTTAAAGACCATCAGGATTAATTATGAATTTGCAACATCTGATCATATCCCTGTCTCCTTGTCTATCGATATGGGCAATCTACCAGCCCTTTTGCCTGAGAACAATGACAGGCGAGAAGGAAAAATAAATTGGGACAATCTGAATGAGCAGGAGCTGAATCTATACTGCACCCAGTCTGAAACCTTGTTGAATAATATTGTTTTGCCAAAAAGTGCAGTGAGATGTTCGGACATGAACTGCAAAAATACGCAACATGGCACAGAGTTGTGCTCACTATATGAGGAAGTGTTAAAATCACTTCTTATCTCAAGTAGATCTTTGCACAAAACTAAAAAGCATCAAGCCAAGCCAGGGTGGAATGAATATGCAAAAGAACTTCATGCTGAAGCCAGAAGGGCTTTTAAACTGTGGGCTGAATCAGGCAAACCTACACATGGTCCAGTATTTGACTTTAAGAAGAGGACAAATGCTAATTTTAAATATGTTTTACGATTTATTAAGAGGAATGAAAACGCACTTAAATCTGAGTCACTTGCAATGAAATTACAACATAACAGTCCTACAGAATTCTGGAAAGAAATTAAAAGAGTCAATAATGTAAAAACCTCCTTGCCAACAAACATTGATGGTGCAAATGGACCAGATGAAATTATGCAATTATGGAAGGAACACTATCATGAACTGTTTAACCGTAATAAAAGTAATCCCTTTGTGATGAACGACATAGACAAACATGAAGATGTTACTATTTCTGCACAAGAAGTTGTGGATATTGTTATGAAGCTGAAAAATAATAAGGCATGTGGCGCGGATAAGATATCCGCAGAGCATTTAAAATTTGCAAGCAGGAAACTTTTTCCCTTGCTTGCCATTTGTTTTACTGGGTTTTTAATTCATGGCATTTTACCAGATTCTATACTGTCTGTGATTTTAGTGCCTATTGTTAAGAATAAGGCTGGTAAGATAAATAGCAAAGACAACTATCGACCTATAGCTCTAGCCAGTATTTTATCAAAGGTCTTGGAGAGAGCTATGTTAAACAGAATGGAGAAGTTTCTCCTGACATCCGATAATCAGTTTGGCTTCAAACCAAACCTTGGCACTGATATGTGCATTTTTGCTCTCAAGGAGATCTTGGATCTATACAATAGGCATAATACCACAATTTTTACGTGTTTTATAGATGCTTCAAAAGCGTTTGATTATGTAAACCATGGGAAATTGTTTCATAAATTGCATGAAAGAGGAGTACCAAAATATCTTTTAAGAATCTTAGTGTATTGGTATGCTCACCAGTCTATGTGTGTAAAATGGGGAAAATCTGTTTCATCGTCTTTTTATGTGAGTAATGGTGTGCGACAAGGCAGCATTTTGTCTCCTTGCTTTTTTAACGTGTATATGGATGATTTATCTAAACTGCTGAATCAATGTAGGACTGGCTGTTGGGTTGGTAATAGAACCATCAACCACCTAATGTATGCTGATGATCTCGTTATATTTTGTCCATATAGTGCTGGTCTGCAGCAACTGTTAAGAGTTTGCTCGCAGTATGGACTGGACTTTGACATCAAATATAATGCAATAAAAAGTATCATCATGATTATCAGGAGCAAAGAGGACACTAAATTATCTTTCCCTGACTTCACTCTGTCTGGCAACATCCTCCAAGTCAGTGAGGAGGTGAAATACTTGGGACATTACATAGCCGCTGACCTGTCTGATGACAGGGACATCTACAGGCAGCGTTGTATGCAATATGTATGCAATATGTATGCAATATGTACAAGCTAATGTGCTTCTTCGGAGGTTCTCTATGTGCTCAGTGTCTGTAAAAACTGCACTCTTCAAAACATATTGTACCCCAATGTACATTGCACACCTGTGGCGGCATTACAGAAAGAGCAGTATGCATAAACTACAGGTGGCATACAATGATGGCATGAGGATGCTGCTTAAGGTGCCGCGATGGAGTAGTGCCAGCCAGATGTTTGCGAATGCCAATGTACCAACTTGTGCAGCTGTGCTTCGTAACCTTATGTACAGATGTATGTGTAGGCTAACAAACTCTGCAAATAGCATCATCTATACTCTGACCAACCCTGCACAAAGCTCGGTTAGGTTCTATTCAAGTCTGTGGAATCACTGGCGCCTTAAATTATTCGGCAATGGATGAACATTCTATCTTTACTGTGTCTTGTTGATGTTATCTTTTTTAATTTTTTATTTATTTTTATTTTTGGTGGTGGTTGTTTTTGTTACTATGGACCATATGCGTCTGAAATAAAGTTTTGATTGATTACAGCCATTGATGGTTTTGAGCAAGTTACATCCTTCTGATCCACACTGCTCTCACCCACCTGGATCAGAAGGACTCATACGTGCGTCTGCTCTTTGTGGACTTCACATCTGCCTTCAACACCATGATCCCCCAAACTCTGATAGACAAACTATCTACACTTGGACTAAGCCCCTCCATTTGTAACTGGGTACTAGACTTCTTAACAAACAGACCACAGTCCGTGAAGATCCACAACTTCTCCTCCTCCACCATAACCCTCAGCACTGGCTCTCCCCAAGGATGTGTGCTGAGCCCTCTTCTGTTCACTCTGCTCACATATGATTGTACAGCCACACATCCAGGCTGTCATATTGTTAAGTTTGCAGATGATACAGCGGTGGTGGGATGCATCACAAACAATGATGAGTCCAGCTACAGACAGGAGGTGGAACACCTGGAGAGCTGGTGCAAAGAGAATAATCTTCACATGAATGTGAAGAAGACAAAGGAGATGATTGTGGACTTCAGAAGGAACAAACACACCCACGCCCCACTGAACATAGGTGGATCTGCGGTGGAGGTGGTCTCCAGCTACAAATACTTGGGTGTACACTTGAATGATAACCTCAGCTGGAGCAACAACACCACCAGCCTGATCAAGAAAGGTCACAAGAGACTCTACTTCCTCAGACGGCTGAGATGAGCTGGTCAGAGCAGCCATGCCCGGATTTTCGCAGGGGCTACTATGGGCTGAAGCCCCTGGCCCCGGAATTTTAGGGCCCCCAGGAGCCTCCGCCCCGCCCCCTAAGCTTTTTTTTGTGAACGGATAGTCTCAAACACGTTGTCTCACACAGGACAAAACTGTTTTTGTTAGGTTTCATGTAAAACTGGATGATTTTATCTATTTGCTTCAACGCGGCTGGCCCCCTCCCACTGCTGGCGGGGGAGGGGGGGTGCGCGCACTTGGCCCCCCTCCCGCTGCCGGCGGGGGAGGGGGGGTGCGTGTGGCCGGCCCCCCACCCACCGCTGGTGATAAGGAAGAGAAAGTGGAGGTGGAGGTGAATGGAGAAATAAAAAGTGCAGGAATGGAGGCAAAGGAGCTGATGTAGGAGAAAGCAGGGGCGGCTGTAGAAGAGATGGAGCTGGGGCCTCCCAAACCAGGTGAAGAAACAAGGGAAGAGAAAAAAATGTTGAAGTTGTTGCACGCGGGCCAGCAAAATGTGTACAGAGATGAGGGAGTGGACACAGTGAGGACTGGTGCTCTGAGTTCAGTGAAGCCTCTGTGTCACAGGCTGACTGCACTGAACCCGTTATCCTGTTGAAACCTGTCTTTCCTCAAACAGGCAAACGGACTGAGAGGAGTTAAAGTTGAAAGTCACTTTCCAAACCTGAGAACTTATGACTCAGCCAGACATCACATAAGGCACAAAACAGAAACTGGGTTCACTGACCAAGAAATTTTCAGATTAAAGAAAATAATGAGCAAAGTCAGAAAACAATTCTGAACAAATGATGAACACCAGCATTTTAATTTTGTACCCACTTTTAAACCTCTCACTCAACATGGATTCTTTTAAAATAACTAGAGAGGCTGTGAAGCGTGCACTGGTTTACCCAAACCATTAAGTATAAAAGCATTGACATTCTGCTTTACAAGAGACAGTGATGGATCATGAGACAGAGTGTTGCAGGGAAGTTTGTGTTGAATCCAAGCAACAATAACTATTCAGTGATTTTATTTTGTGATGGAAGCATCATAATCTATAGTTTCAAACCCTAACATGTGGTTTTGTCTTTAACCAGTTCAGGGTTGTTTGTAGTTTGTGACAACTGGCATATTAAAGTTGTAAGTTGTGAAAACTTACTATTCAGTCATTTTCTGCTCATCATCTGAACCAAAGCAAAACAAATAAACAAACAAACAAACATATATACATATATATATATATATATATATATATATATATATATATATATATATATATATATATATATAC
>JBBPBX010068139.1:0-19218 GCA_038048925.1 Garcialebias charrua
ATATATATGTGTGTGTATATATACACATATATGTATATATATTGTATATACATACATGTGTACACATACAAACATATGCGTGAGTATATATATATATACACACACACACGTGTTTATATATATACATACATATGTGTGTATATATACACATATATGTACACATACATACATAATATATACTGTACATACATATATATTTATATATACAGTACATACATATACACATATATATATATATATATATATATATATATATATATATATATAATTATATATATATATATACATATATATATATATATATATATATATATATATATATATATATATATAATATATTTATATATACACACATTGATGATGGTGGAGTACACTACTTTGGACAAAACTGAAAGTGGCATGCATCCTAAAAAATCTGCGCCGCTCCATTGTCCCAGTTGATCAACAAGTGTGTTCCAAACTAAAACATTTGTAATATAAACTTAACAATATGTAATCAATCAATTCCAATCAAAATATCAAAGCAACTTTATTTAAATACTGTAAATGTTACATGTCAATAAAATTGTAACAGTTTTAAAAAATGAAAGATTGGTGTTATTTGTAGAAACAGAAAAACATATTACTAAATCTGCAGTTATGTATGAAATATGAACTTAAAATATCATCACTGGAATCTTAACCTGTTGTTCCAAAACATGTAACAATAATTAAAAGTAAAATTTGGCCAATAGCTCAGGTAAAAATGCTGACCTGTAGAACATTTCTACATTTTTCACTGCTTCTGTAAAGAACTCACCATCAGACACAATCCTCTGTGAATAAAGTCATCTGACCCAGAACTAAAGTTCTTTAGTTTGTAGCAGGTCGCTTTTGTAAAAGAGTCCACGAGGCTCAATGAGATTTACCTGACTAAATAAAGGTTGAATGAAAAACACCATGAAGTCACAGTACCCCTGCTCCGTCACAAACTGAGCTTGTATGACATCTGCTGAGTTCATAGGACCTGTTTGTGTTGTCAATGCAGGACTGTTTTTTTTTTTTACTGAGGCACCGAGGACATCTTTGGCACAATGTGGACAAGGTGCAGGAGAGCAGAGCATCAGGAGAAGCTCTGAGGTCTGTTCGGCTGCAGTTGATGTGTAGTCTGGAGTCACAAGATCAGATCCTGATGCAGCAGTTCAGCGATGGCTTCATATGTCTGGCTGGCTGTTTTCACTGCCCCATCTGGCAAACAACACAAAATTATTGTTATAATCTCCTCTAAACATCATTGTCCTTTGCTTTTATCTGTAATTTTCAAAGTTTGGAGTGTTTCTGTCATGGCATACTTGCTTTACAGTGCAGTGACTTGTCCCATCCTTCTCCAAGGACACCCACGGCTAGAGGATCTTTACACAGGAACTGACTGATTAACCTGAAATAAATCACATTACACATTAATACAGGCCTATAGGCCTAAGTGACAAATTTATGGATTTTTCCCCATATTTATAAACCATTTTTGGACTGAGATATGACCGTTTCCATTTATTCTGACTGAACCAAATCAAACCAAAAACAAAAACAGAAGTAACATGTATGGCATGAAGTTGGCGGTTGTATCACGTAATATGAAAACGTGGCTATAATGATAAATTCAAAAAAGTTCAAGACAAAAACAACTGGACTTTATTTATTATACTATGCTTTAGACTATTTTTTTCCTTCCTTGCACTTTTTAGAATTTACCATGTCCTGGATGACTGAGAATCTTCACTCGCTATTATCGACTCAAACGGCCTGCCATACTCCACATTCTGCTCTGCTTCGAACCTTGAAAACAGCTGCCAACTCGGCGAATTAGACCATTAAAGTGCATTTATTAAGCAAATGATAGACTCAGACACACCTCCTCTGCTACAATTTCGAGCTAACAAATATTGTTTATGTGATTTTCTTGTTATATTTCAGAGAAACGAGCCGTTCCGCCATCTTTTTTTTTTTTTCCTAAAAGCCTCTCGGCTGTTGCCTGAAGTCAGTCTCTGAAACGGTCTTTCCGCAGTCCAAAAAAGCTAAGAAACAGTTGCATGACTCACTGGAAATATGCTTAAAGTTAGAAAACACTCACCTGCGCAGACACCTCTTGAAAAATCTTTTCATTGCACGTCACTCCATCCAGCTCCCTCTGAATATTTTCATCGGCCAGCAAATACAGAAAAGCCTGAACCTCCGCGTTTGACCACGGTTGTGACATAATTATTAGCCTGTGTTAATTCTCAAAAATGTGCTCCTCCAACTTGTTGTTCTAGAGTTTGGCGGGACGGCAGTTTGCATTTCCTGGAAGACTGAATCTTCTTCTTCTTCTTGGCGGATTGCAAACAACGTTCAGGTGCATACCGCCACCTACTGGAGAAGACTGAATCTCCGCCCTCCGACCTAGGACTACGCCCCCTGACCAATCAGTGACCACACTGTGCTGATGTCATAACTGGACCCAACAAGAACCAGACCTTTGTACCTCAGTGAGGCAGGCACCAAAATAGGACCGGTTTCACGTGAACAGGACCCTGTGGGTACACCCCATAACTAGTTGTTAACTAGTTACGAACGAGCCCGAACGAGCGCGAACAGGACCTGTTGATAAGAGGCATAAATGATCTTGAGCGGATCAGAAGTTATTGGTCAGACATTTCGACTTAAGATGACTGCAACGTCCGCCTTTGATGGCCTTTCAAAAGTACAGGTAGTCCCCGACTTACGACGGCCTCGACTTACGACATTTCGTGGTTACGACACGCATCTCCAATAAAAAATATATATAAATATATATATATACTGTATATAATATATATATATATATTGATTTTTTTTATTTCGAAGCCGATTTACGCAGTTTACGGCAGTTTACGGTTTCCCGTTTTGCTAGCTGTGGAGGCTACAGCTGCCTGTACTCTCTAAAAAAGCTAAGTCTGGTCCTCTGGACATTCAAAAAAACAAAACAAAACTTGTTGGAGCAATCTGGACAGGCAGCAGCTGTGGAAAAGTAGCAAAACAACCCCCAATTTACACTACATGCGTTCCGGCTCCGCCCCGCTCCGGTCCGACCTACGCAGCAAATACGCACCCATTATAATCAATGAGAGCTTTTACACTGGCTCCGCATGGCGGCGGCGAGCGGCGGCAAGCGGACGGCAGTCCGTCAAAATTAGAATCCGATCCTATTTCTGCCGGATGCCGGAGCTGTGCCGGAGTCAACTTTTAAAGATTACGTCGCAACAACAGGAAAAGGAACGAGCACAACTTCCGTATTTACAAAATAAAATCACCACAGGCGGACTAATCCTAGCTCTATACGGATTTATTTGTACAAAAATGCTGTCAAACTATCATTTATGACTACGCCTACAAACGCAATACAAGAAATAAATAAATAAAAGAAAGTATTTTATTCTGAAATGTAATATGTCACGTCCTGTCGCTCAAACCATGTCCTGTCGCTCATTTACGAGAGAAGATCAAGGCAGACTGAAAATATCTCAATGCAAAAAACAATCAGACAGCGAGGCAGTCTCTACTGTTGTTCTCCTTCTTCCATTGAATGAATTGTTTTGTTCTGACTTCACTTGATTTATTGCGCGATCTCGCAATTCCCGCGCATGCGTCTCGGAGCGGCGCATCCAGGCGGACCGGAGCGGAGCGGAGGTAGTGGAAACTGGAGTTGAAACGCTCAGCTGCGACCTGCGGAGCGGGGCGGAGCCGGACCGCATGTAGTGTAAATTTGGCGTTATGGACAGCTGTTTTACAATGTAAACGAATGGAGAATCCCGAGGAGGGAGGGAGAAACTGAAATATATTTCTATCAGTATTACATTACACCCACTATGCTCCATTATTTGTATTCACTTAATTCTGCCTTATAATGTGACACAAGGCAGAACGTTTTTCTCTCGGGCTTTGTTTTCACTAGGGAACAGTTACACGCCTGCACATACACAGACATAACACTGGATGATTGACATACAGAGCTGATAGTTTGTTGACAGAAAGGAGGGTCACGTGGTAGTGTAGGTGGTTCCAGGGCGGTCCTGAAGCAGTCCAAGGAGGTTCCAGGGTCCAAGGAGGCGGTGACGACATCCGGGGTTTTTATAACCGTGGCCCTGCCTTTGAAGATGTGTGTGTGGACTGTGTTGGAGTCAGGTCTGTTGTCTGCTGTAAGGTTTATTCTTATATGTACAATAAACCTACATAAAATTTGCACATTTGTTTCAGAGCTTCCTTCAACCTTTTGAATTCGCAACAAAACGGAGGAAATGGCTTCACCAACATTCAGAGTATGAAATTAACTATTTTTTCCCCTTCATTATTCATTCATTCATTCAACCTTTATTTATACAGGCTAGCCTCGTTGAGTCACGGGGACTCATTTACAAGAGGGACCTGTCTCACTCACACCAAACAACCATCCACTCTCTCACTCACACCTAGGGTCAATTTAGAGTCACCAATCAGCCTAACAAGCATGTTTTTTGGTCTGTGGGAGGAAACCGGAGTACCCGGAGGAAACCCACGCATGCACGGGGAGAACATGCAAACTCCACCCAGAAAGGCCCCGGACCGGGATTTGAACCGGCAACCTTCTCGCTGAGAGGCAGCAACTCTACCAGTTGTGCCACCGTGCACTCTGGCTCTGAAATGTATGTGTTTTTTGATAATTATGTAGGGTACTGTGTTAGGGTAGGCTAAGTGCTCGGTAAAATACAGTACTGTACGTATAAGGTGCAGTTTGGGCGTATGTTTCGAGTTACGTCGAAATTCGCTTTACGACACCACGTAGGAACGGAACTCCATCGTAAGTCGGGGACTACCTGTACAAGTTTGGTGTTCATGAGTTTTAAGACCTGATGTCTAAATTAAACAAGAACCACGCGGACCCCACCCCTACCTAAAGTTTAAACTAAAAATATATTTATTGTGATGTTCAGGCTCAGACATAAAAAAACACAACACAGAGACATAAACACAAAACCCATAAAATGTTTAGAATAAAACACAAAAAATAAATGACAATACAATAAAAAACATAAAAAGTAAAGACCATTTAAATGTAAAACCAGTTAAAATATGACATTTAATTTTAACCCTGTGTCACAAAGAGATAATATTACACCGTCTTTGTCTTTTTCTGCATTTAAATAAAAATCACAAGCTGAAATTTGAACGCCTCGGCCTCTAAAGTTCTAAAGTTGTTCAACTTTCCGTCTTCTTTGTTAAATCCTGAGCTCTAAACTCGAGTCGCGCCGCATTAATTCAAACCGCTATCTCTCACTTTTAATAGCCGTTAAAGGTTATTTTGCGTTTTAAGGGTCAGCTCTGTTGTCCCCTGAGAGGAAGGCTGTTAATTCCATTCTGGGGGATTAACCGGGGCCTCCGGTGAATAAATGGCTGTTTGAACGTGTGGAAGGAAGTGTGTTGATGGTTTGTTGCAGGAAGGATCGTGTTTGGGCTGCGGTTGAGCCGTGTGCAGACAGGTGAGGCCGAGGAGACCCTCGAGAGGTTAACGCCAATCGGGACGGAACGGGAGATTTCACTCACAAAGACAGGAAGCGAGGGATTCATTAAAACGAGGAGTTCAGGAAAATCAACCGAGCGTGAACGTCCGCTCGCCGTGGACGACAGGTCATTTTGTTTAAGATTAAATGAGACAAGTGGAGACAAGTGAGGTTTAAAAAAAAAACAACGTGAGAAAAACTCTTCAGAAAACATGTTCTTCTTCAAGAAGAATGGTTTTAAGGAATTAAAGAGAATTTTAAATAAAGTTCATTATTTTTGAAAATACAAAGTATAAGTTACAAAATCCAAAGGTCAGAGCAGCCATTAATATCATCCATCCATCCATCCATCCATCCATCATCCATCCATCCATCTTACCCACTTCTTCCACTTTTGGGTCACAGGGGTCGCTGGTGCCCATGTCCAGCAGTCACTGTGCGGGGGACAGGGGACACCCTGGACGGGTCACAAGTCCATCACAGGGACACACAGAGACACACGAGACAAACAGCTAGGGACAATTTAGAGTTGCTAATCAGCCTAACATGCATGTTTTTGGTCTGTGGGAGGAAACTGGAGAACCCGGAGGAAACCCACGCAGCACGGACAGAACATGCAAACTTCTGTTACAAATAAAGTCCAGTTGTTTCTGTATTGAACATTTTATGATTTGATCATGTCCTGGATGAGAAGCTTCACCAGCAACAAGCAAACTCCACCCAGAAAGGCCACTGGACCGGGATTTGAACCAGGGACCTGCTTGCTGAGAGGCAGCAGCTCTACCAGTTGCACCACCATGCTGCCCTTCCATCCATCCATTCATCAATAAATTAATCCATCCATCCATCCATCCCACCATCCATCCATCCATCCCTCCATCCATCCTCCATCCATTCACCCATCCATCCATCCATCCATCCATTCACCCATCCATCCATCTATCCATCCTCCATCCATTCACCCATCTATCCATCCATCTATCCATCCATCTATCCATCCATCCATTCACCCATCCATCCATCCATCCATCCTCCATCCATACCTCCCTCCATCCTTCCATCCCACCATCCATCCTCCATCCATCCCTCCCTCCCTCCATCCTCCATCAATCCATCCATCCATCCATCCTCCATCCATCCCTCACTCGATACACCTGTCCATNTCCCTCCCTCTCTCCATCCATCCATCCATCCATCCACCCATCCATCATCCATCCATCCTCCCTCCCTCGATACACCTGTCTATCCCTCCATCCATCCCTCCCTCCATCTCCTTCAATCCACCCCTTCATCCATCATTCCATCCCTCATCCATCCATTCTTCCATCCATCCCATTGTGCAGGAAAATCAAAACTCAGGGAAACAAAAGTGTGAGTGTTGGATCAACGTGCACGCAGCTTCAGATAATTCTGACGTGCACTTCCCAAAGTTTTAAATAAAACCACACAACATGTTTTTCTGCGGTTTCCAATCAAAACGCCTCATCTTTCATGAAGCTGCAGTCAGAGAGAGTCTGACAGAGTGTACAGCACAGATAAAACCTTTGAGTCACAGACTGAGGAAAGAATTTATACTTTATGAATATCTGTGCATCTTGACTGACATATTGAAATCTGGGTAATATTTTTATTTTCAGATTGTGTCGATGCCTCACCTCATCAATATTCCTGCGGTTCACCAGTTGAGTACAGAGGATTTTTTCTGGAAAGTTTGATTTCTTGGCTGTGAAATCCTTTTTATTTATTTTTTATTTTTATTTTTTATTTTTGGTATGGTGCCCATCTTCCACCAGTTTGATGTTTCCAGCTGGATTCTCTCTTCTTTGTCTCTACATGTCTGTCTCTAGAGTTTAACCAACATTTCTGACCTTTTTATTTCTTTTTTGTCTTCTGTTGTGGAGTGAAAAGGGGAAATTGAAAATACTCTCCATCCATATATGTTGTGAGCATGATAGCTTGAAAACAAAGTAAAGTACCGACTTACTTCTTGGTGTGTGACTTCATGAAAGCATAAGAAAGATGTCTTTCAAAAACTAGACTGCCACGTCAAAATTCAAGATGGCCACCACCATTTATGCAAATACGTAAACCTTGTGAGCTGGATAATTTCAAATTTAAGCAAAGTGGTGACTTTTTTACTTTGGTGTGCGGCTGCATCAAGACGTTGAAAAGGTCACTTTTAAAAACTGGGTTGTCAAGTCAAAATCCAAGATGGCCACCACTAAATATATATAAAAGTAAATTGACCACGCCTATCATTGTAGGAAACTGCGCTTTCTAGTTTTACTTTATTGCTTAAAGGTGGGGTGACATCATGCTTGAACTTTTCATAAAATGGCTCAACATATATATCTTTTATCATTCTACTATGTTCTTTGTTGCAAACAAAATGATAATTTAATGAAAATTTGTTTAAAAAGTGAGTTTAAAATTTGCGCCGTGTTTATTCACGGGAAATCCGATTACACGCGAATGCAACATCTGTGACATCATCACAGGACTTTCACTCTGCGGCTGCGTATAGAACGCAGATTCATTTTCTGCATGTTCGCCCATTATTTTGCATGTAACTTGAAAAATGCTGTTACGTTGTGTCGCATTTGGGTGTTCTTATATCATCAGTGAACAAGTGAGACTTTTCACTTTCCCGAAAGATGAAATAATTCTTCAAGACTGGACAAAACAAACAAAGCTGTTCCCTTCGCTCCACCTGAACGGTAAGGCTGAACCTGCTGTTTCTTGTTCAACCCCCTGAACTAACTTCGGCTTCCCAAACTGAAGACAAATCGCTCAAATCTAAACTTAGATTGCTAAATTTGTCGGTTTATATATTGTGCGCTATTGTTATATAAAAGGGGCGTTCTAGGAGACATTCCTACGATGACGTCACAAAATTGGCGAGCGGAAGTACCCGGATGTCCCGTGAATAAACACAGCGCAAATTTTAAACTCACTTTTTAAACAAATTTTCATTAAATTATCATGTTGTTTGCAACAACGAACATAGTTGAATGATAAAAGATGTATATGTTGAGCCATTTTATGAAAAGTTCAAACCTGATGTCACCCCACCTTTAAAGCATAGTTTTCCCAAATGATTCGGGTGGCCAAAAATTATTAATCTGTGATGGTCAAGGCCACCACTGGCCACCCCCTGGCTCCGCCACTGCTCCTGGTCGTGAAAATATCCAACTATCACTGCGCCGCCTCGGACAAATAAAAATAAAAACTACTTCTGTTCTTCTGCAGTGTAACTCCTGCTCACTTGAATACTTTTCACCAAAAACATCAAGATTTACTTGTTCGATTCAAAACGTCTCCAAAACCACAAACACCTCTCAGCCACGGGGGTCATCGGCGTACCGATTAATATTTTCAGCACGGTGGCGCAGTGAAATGGACACGACGGACACGACGGACTCTCTGCGATCGGGTCCAGGAGTTCACAGCTGGACACATTTCATGTCTGCAGGAACGGAGTTTGACTCGTTTAAAAGGAAACCAGTGAAGATGCTCGTTCCTCCTCCTGAACGACTGCTCCTCTTAACTGGCTTCAGTTATTTAAACTCACGACCCACAGTTAACTCCTGTAGAACTGACTCTTTGATGTAGTTTTGGGTTTCAGTCGTGTTTCTTGTCTGGGCTCCCCGGCCTCCTGCCTCTTTAACAACCTACAACCTGCAGGCCTGCGTCTTTTCATGCAACGAGTTGGTGTCGACGCAGATGAGTCAGCAAAACGTTGAGAGCAGACGGTCGACAACAGCACCCGAAAAATACAAAACATGACAAATATAATCTGTGCCTGACAAAGACCCAGATGGTAATAAAGAAAGAAAAATAACTCTTTTCAGTCCGCATGCTCAGCACAAACTTTTCCTCCAAGCACAAGTCCTCACCTCAGCTCCGGGTAGACGTTGTCCAAATACCACTTGAAGGATTTGCACTTGAGCTTCTTCCTCAGCTCCACTCTGCCTCGAACGCTGGCGAGACAAAACGAACGCACAGAAGTGAGTCGAAACAGAACATCACATCACCGACGTTACCAAACCTTTCCAGAGGTGACCAGAAACACAACGTGGAGTTCAGTGTGAAACAGCAAGGACAAACGATGAGCAGGAAGTGGAGATGTCGGGGTTCACTTGTTTCCAGCAGATCATTTGACATTTATCAGTGGTTTGTGTTAAAGTGTCTGTGACATTATCTTTGAACTTTGCATGAAATGATACAAGATATATATCTTGTATCATTCAACTATGTTCGTTTTTGCAAACAAAATGATGAATCGATGAAAAATAGTTTCAAAGTGATTTTAAACTTGGCGTCGTGTTTCGTCACGGGAAATCCGGGTACTTCCGCATGCGACGTCATGTGACGTCATGGGCGTAGCCAGGATTTTATGAGGGGCGGTTCGTTTAAAGAAAAAGTGGACCTGGAAAAAGCAACACGCCCCGGTTGTTCACTGGAAGCGAGTTGGGTTGCCACTCCAAACTTTATCACGACTCGGGTTCGATCCTCACTTGGTTGAACTTATTTTACGTTTGTCTTTTATTGGATAGAAAAAAAAGAGTTTGTGTTATGCCTGTGGTTAACACAAACTCCTTTTTTCATCCAATAAAAGACAAACGTAAAATAAGTTCAACCAAGTGAGGATCAAACCCGAGTCGAGATAAAGTTTGGAGTGGCAACCCAACGCGCTTCCAGTGAACCACCAAGGCGTGTTAACTGGTCCGACATTAGCGGTTTCTCCATACCTTCTCTTTCCACTTCTCTTTACACAGAACTTGTGTTGTGCGAGAGTTGTAGGCGGGACTTCATAGGCAAAGTGGGCGGTTCGTTCGAACCCCCCGAACCCCCCCTGGCTAAGCGCATGGACGTTGGCACATGAAGCTCAGTCTGCGGCTGCTATTGGAATGCAGTTTCATTGTCTTCAAGATCGCCATTTTATTTTTTGTAAAACTTGAAAAATGCTGGTACGTTGTGTCTCATTTGGGTGTTCTAACATCGCCAGTGAACAAGTGAGCCTTTTCACTTACCCAAAAGATGAAAAACTTTGGCAAGAATGGACAATGGAGGAGTCCCACTCGCTCCCTGAACGGTAAGGCTCAAATAAATACGGGTGCAGAGCAGACCTACATTATAACCAGCTGTTTGTTGTTCATCACTCAAACTAACTTTGGCTTCCCAAACTGAAGACAACTCACTCAAATCTTCAGTTTAATTGCTTAATTGGGACCCCGTGTACATAATCTCGTTTTCATCACATGTACCACATGCGGTGCAAATGACAATAAAGACTCTCTGACTCTGACTCTGACTTAATTCCTCGGTTTCTATATTCTCTGCCATTGTTATTTACAATGTGCGTTCATTATTGCATCATAAAAATGCGTCGGCGTTTGACCCCTCCTTTCTCCACCCGTACTGCAGAGTTAGGTCATTAAAACTATTTTATTAAAAAGTACTTTTATATATTGATTATTCGAAGCATCTGTGTACAAAAAATCTAAATTGAGCAGCTTCACGTTCTAAAGATGTCTATGTTTTAGAATATCGTCACAATACCTTTAAGATTTAGTGATTGTGAAGAGTTTATGTGAACATTGTTGATCCCATTGGGTAACCAACACAAAGCTTATGATTAATCATCGACACCCAAAACCACGAAGCAAGTTGTTTCTTTTTGATTTTGAGGTGAAAGTGTCTATAAAAAAAATGTAAAAGTCACAAAGTTGAGCTCTCAATAGCTTAGTTCCATTTCATATTACATATTGTTCCATATTTTCCTAACAGAGCACTTTGCTCTCAGACTGCAGGTTTACCATATTTTTCAGAGTATAGGTCGCACCGGAGTATAGGTCGCATTGTCCAATTATTACCAATAATAATAATAATAATAATCATTTTATTTAAAAGCGCCTTTCAGGACACCCAAGGACACTTAACAAACCAACACAGTGTAATACAGAGCAAACATTATCAGCGACAAATTGAAATATAAAATACATAAAGGATATAAAATGGAAGATAAAAATACATTTAGTAAAGTTAGTGATAAGCTAGTCTAAAGAGATGGGTTTTCAGGGCAGTCTTGAACAGAGAAAGGGAGGTGGTGTTTCGAAGGTCTGGCGGTAGGGCGTTCCAGAGGTGAGGGGCAGAGCAGGTGAAGGCCCTGCTCCCCATGGTGGAGAGGCGGGCAGAGGGTACATGGAGATGTAGCGAAGAGGAGGATCTGAGAGAGCGTGATGGGATGGAGATTTGTAGGAGGTCAGATAGATAAGGAGGGGCAAGGTTGTGGATAGATTTGAACGTGAGGAGTAGAATTTTGAAGATGATGCGTGATTTAACCGGGAGCCAGTGGAGCTGCTGCAGGACAGGAGTGATGTGGTTATAGTAGGAGGAGCCAGTGGAGCTGCTGCAGGACAGGAGTGATGTGGTTATAGTAGGAGGTTTGAGTGATGACACGGGCAGCTGAGTTCTGGACCATCTGTAACTTGTGGAGAGATTTGTTGGGGAGGCCGTAGAGAAGGGAGTTGCAGTAATCGATACGGGAAGTCACAAGACTGTGCACCAGGATGGCTGTGGAGCGGGGTGTGAGAGAAGGACGGAGACGGTTAATATTACGGAGGTGGAAATAGGCAGACCGAGTAATATTGTTGATGTGTGAAGTGAAGGAGAGAGTGGTGTCGAGGATGACACCAAGACTCTTGACCTGAGGGGAGGGGGATAGCAGAGAGTTGTTAAGGGGATGAGAAGATGTTCTGATTTTGAAATAGAGTTTACCAACAAGAATGATTTCTGTTTTGTTGCTGTTTAGTTGAAGGAAATTGTTAGAAAACCAGTGATTTAGCTCATTGAGACAGTCGGTGAGGATGGAGGGTGGGTGGGTGTAGTTAGGTTTTGATGACAAGTAGAGCTGCGTGTCATCAGCATAACAGTGGAAATGGACGCCGTATTTGCGGAAGATGTGACCTAGAGGAAGGAGGTAAATGATGAAGAGGAGGGGTCCGAGGACAGAGCCTTGGGGGACACCCGTGGAGACAGGGGAAGACTGGGAACGGAAGGATTTAAGCTGAATGAATTGAGTGCGGTCAGAGAGATAGGAGGTGAACCAGTCTAACGGGGTACCTGAGATGCCAATGGAGGTTAGTCTGTTGAGGAGGATAGAATGACAGATGGTGTCGAAGGCAGAACTTAGATCAAGAAGAATGAGGATGGACAGAAGACCAGAGTCAGCAGCAAGAAGAAGGTCGTTAGTAATTTTTACTAGAGCTGTTTCGGTGCTATGGTGGGGGTGAAATCCAGATTGAAACTCTTCATAAATGTTGTTGTTGGACAGGTGAGAGTGAAGTTGACTAGTGTAGTGGACCTACCCAGGGTCAAACTAAGGTTTTTGAACTGTTCCAGAGATGACCTTTACTGACCTCTCAGTAAAGCAAGACATTTACTACAAGATCATTCATTTAGCTGTAATCTGATAAATATAGTCACCAAAAGAGACTATTTCTATCTTTGATTTTAGGCTGATGTGATCAAAAGAATAACTTTTGTCATTTTCATGATGTGTGCTTTTAAGCTGTGTTATTCTGTAAGAGTATTACTGTGTTCACTGCTGTGTTAAAGGTGAAGTCTCGGGTCACAGAGACCGGACGGTTTTGTTTAGAAAGTCAGAAGACAGTAATCCGTTGTTTTTCATGAAAGGGCTCCAGCTTGCTGTGTCTTTTCCTAAACAAATCTCTCTCTGCTGCTGGCTGTAACCTTGGGTCTGATAAGGCAAGTGAACTCCTCTCTAAGTCTCTTTTTAAGTTCTAACTGGGCGGAAACGCTTCAGAGTTTGCTGGGAGCTTCGAAAGAGATGTGAACCTTCCCAAAGGGCTGTGGTACGCTTGGTCAAGAGCTAACGACCTTCGTCATCCAGCTGGGACTGATAACTTGCTGTTATGAGTCCACTTCGAATGAGCGTAAGCTCAAACTTTGTTATTCCTTCCTGGAATAATTTATCTTGAGCCAAAAAACCACGATTGCCACGGCTTCTGCCGACGAAAGCGAGTATCACCGACACCGACAAGGTAAACACATGTGGAGTCCAGCTTGGACTTGCGGGACCGACGACTCGTCAGTCCAAAGCTGATCACAGCTCTTTACCAGAACCAAGGCGGACGTCTTAAGGTAAAGGAGCCGCTGTTTGCTTGCTGGAGGTGTGATGATATCTTAGCTGGACGCGTATGGAAGAGTGTCATCTGGTTTCATAAGTGCAAGATAAACTTCCTCTCTCAACCTCCCAATTCTCCTTAAATCTTTCCTCCTCTCCTTTCCCTCTCAATCTAAGCTGGAAACTATTTTTAAGCTAAGAGCCCTCAGACTAAATATTTAACATCATATTTGTCTGTTGTGTTACATTAAGTGTGTTGATACGTGTTAAATTGCAAGAAAGTGAAATCCTGTCAATCAAGTGTCCATCCATCCATCCATCCATCTTCTTCCGCTTATCCGGGGTCGGGTCGCGGGGGTAGCAGCCTAAGTAGGGAGGCCCAGACTTCCCTCTCCCCAGCCACTTGGAGCAGTTCCTCCGGGGGAATCCCAAGGCGTTCCCAGGCCAGCCGAGAAACATAGTCCCTCCAGCGTGTCCTGGGTCTTCCTCTGGGTCTCCTCCCGGTGGGACGTGCCCGGAACACCTCACCAGGGAGGCGTCCAGGAGGCATCCTAACCAGATGCCCGAGCCACCTCAACTGGCTCCTCTCGATGTGGAGAAGCAGCGGCTCTACTCCGAGTCCCTCCCGGATGACTGAGCTTCTCACCCTATCTCTAAGTCAATCAAGTGTAATGGTGTTAATTTAGTTGATTCATTTTAAATAAATGATAGTGTCTCTTTGACATATCAAGCTAAGTTAACGTGTCCATTGTCACTCTATAGCTCTGTTTATGTATCCATCATAAAGATCACAGAAATATTGGGTAAACTGAAAAAGAAAAGAATCCGTGAATTTACTATTCAATCTGAATAAGTAAATTAATTAAGGTAAAGAGGTCAGTATTAATATTGACCTCCTCATAATCCTTTACATCTGGTGGCCCGTACCGGTTCTAAAAGTTTATTGATATATTTGTGGTCTCTCATGAACTGTAACGTCATGTTTGCATAAGAGGATCCAAGTTTTAAACTCTGAGGATAATAATTTTGGCTGGAAGTGTTCAAAGCAGGCAGATTCTGCATGTTTTTATCATTTGAAGCTGTGAGATTATTATCGTTTCAACTCTGTTAGACGCTGTTGGAAGCATTCAGGTGAAGTTTTTGTCAGCCGTGGTCTGTGGGGGTTCTGGTTCTGTTCGGTCCAGTTCACGCAGACTCCTGTACAAAGCTTTGTTTGACCGCCGAGTCAAAAGCCTGAAAGCTAATTTAACATCTACAAGATTGCTGTTGTGGTATTTTACATGTTAGGGCAGGTCATAGAAGCATATTACTGTTAGAACGTTGTCGGATAGTGGTTCTGTTCAGACCCGAGTTTCTGCCCCACTGAAAGTGGACCAGAACCGACCTTGACGCGCTCCGAGAGAGTCCGTGTTTGTTCAACAGCTGCAGTGCTGTGTTACTGAGCGTAACTAAGTTGGCCTGTCTAGGTGTGTTCGCCGCATGTTTCAGAATTTTGGGAAGTTAATTTGTAGCGTTTGAGTTGTTTTAAGAGTCTACAAAGTTGTGGTCTGCTGTGCGAGCTAACGTTAGAAAGACGTGTCGTGCTTGTCTGTTTATGAGCTGTGATTGGATGAAACGAGAGCTGTGAGCTGTCAATCACTCGTAGCGAGCGCCGATTCGCTGTAGTGGGAACGCACGCCGCTGCGACCAACCCACTTTGTCGTCATTTCCGGTACTTCATTGGTCGAAGGTAAGAAACTACATTTACCATGAATGCTTGGAATGAACTACAAACGCTGTGATTGATTGGTTGACGTCACTTATCTGTGTAGCGAGCTCCGCCTCGCTCAGCAGCAGTAGAGCTGGTGACGCGCTGCGTCGACCCGCCTATTTGTGTCGTCATTTCCTGGTGCATTTCGGGTGACAAGCAGTTCACACGCTGACAGAACAAACTGAGATTTCACTGAGAGTTTAAACACTCATTTCAAGCCATCTAAACTGTCTAACAACATAGATTTGTCTCTGACAAGAACGTGGTTCGAGCGTTTATCACGGACACACTAGAAACTAACTCTAAAAGGTTAAATACTGATTAGAAAAATCAGTTTCCTCGTGATTACATTAAGACTCGAAGCTGCCCCCTGTTGGTTAAAAGACGTTGACAGATGAGCTTTCTCAAAAACATCATAAAAAGTCAGCATTTTTATGGTGAGTTACCAGCTTTTAATTTTGTTCTGTACACAAACAATAACTCCTGTTTATTTTAAATAAATTATTTAGAATAACAGAGGTACAGACTAACATTTTTGCTTATTTTAAATACAAAAGAATTTAAAATAACAAACAAAAGTACAGTTTTCACTCCAGATAACTAAAATTTTTTTCCTTTCTCTTCCTTTTCTCTGACACATCATCTTCCACAGTTATCCTGTGCACATTTAAACTTTCCTGTTTATTTCAAATAGTGAAAAGTTTAGAGTAGCGAATACAGAGCATCTTTTATTTTTATTTTTTCACTGAAAATCCAGATAAAAGATGGCAGGCACAGAGGGTGAGACCCCTGACACCACGGATACGGGGCAGCCCGGGCCAACTGAAGGCCACGACCCGACCAAAGCAGATTGGATCGAACGTGCCTTATTTTCACTCACAGGGCCCATCACAAACTACCATGAAGAGACACAGTTGATGGAGGAAGCAGATGTGGACAGAGCATTAAAAACTGTAACAGCTGGAACCACAACGGCTGAAAAGAAAGCAGACAAAGATAAACGTTTGGCTAAATTAAGCCTTCTGTTAAAGGCCAAGCTAGACTTTGAAACTGCTGTACGCCGGGCTGTCTCTACATCATGTTTAACAGCACAAAGGGAGGTTGCCACTTTACAGCAGGAGGTAAAGAGTTTAACACAGTCGAGTATTGGCAACGCTGAACAAACGCGTAGTCTCTACGAAGAATGCAAAGTGTTAAAAAGGGATTTTGACCAATCACAAGATGATTTGGAAAAATGTGTGGTGGAGAAGGATAAGTATTACCATCAATACAAGTCGCTTCAGGCGGATTGTGGGGAGGCACGAGACGCGCTGGAAAAATGCACGGACACCCTGGAATCATTATCACTACGGTACACAAGGCTGCAAGAGGATTATAGAAAATCACAAGAACAGCACATGATGTTACAACGTGAAAATGATGGGTTAAAAGTCCAACTGAACAGTTGTCGAATAGAGCGTGCATCAGCAATGAACAAACTCTTTGAAGAAGAGAGAAAATGTTTGGATCTCATGAGTAAACACCTTGAGAACAACCCGCCTCCGCCGCCCCCTCCCATACCTGATGACCCACTCCCTCCTCCACCGCCCCCGCCCATGCCCGATGCACTACTCCCTCCAACACCACCGCCTAGAACACCAACACCACCGCGCCGTCCCTTAGGGCCTCTAAAACCGACAATCCCACCGGATGCACCGGTGGGTGGATCTGATAATAACCCACAAATACCTCTATCAATGGCTGAACTACGGAATATGGCGAAAAGCATTCAAACCTTCGCTCCTGGCCCAATGGGCTCACACGAAACCAAGATCTATCTCGATGACCTTGATTTCCAGCTTCAACGCTTCCCAGAAGCTACAGTTGATGATAAAATCTGTCTGGTAAGGTTAACCTCGGACAGGACAGTGCATGCTTTCATGAAGCGTCAACGAGACGCAGTAATGAATGACTACAGTCTTCTCTGTGCTGCGCTGATAAAGGAGTATACTCCTTGCACGGGGCCCGATGGCATCATAGCGGCAACCGACATCAAGCAAGGTAGGAATGAGCACCCGAGGTCATATTATGACCGAATATTCCGTGCCTATTTCGGTGACAGATGCGAGCCAGAGATGGAGGAAGAGATAGGGTTTAAATATATCTTCAGCAAAAATCTTTGCCCTGACATAAGAGAGAAAGTACATGTCAGCGCAAACTATAAACGGAGGTCCATCGAAGACATAAGAGAGTGCGCGATAGATGTTTTTACAGGTCGCTCACCAAACAAGACACCCTTTGAAGTGTGTCCTGGTGAAAAGGTCAAATACCAATCGCTAGACCTTGAAGGAGCAAGAGCGCCAGCTCACTCTTTTAAGGAAGCCGAGAATAAGCAAAATTTCCAACCTGACAGACCGCAAAATGAAGGTGTCCGCTGGAACAAAGACCAAAAGGGGTCCAGAGACCCTAAGTGGTACAGGCCGCATCAAGAGGAAGAACCCCATCATCAAAAAAGGAGGGCTTTCCAAAAGAAAAAGAAATATGGGTCCCAAGGAGACTCATATGAAAGAGGGTGGTCCCAGAGAGGACCCCCGAGCAATGCGCCAGCTCCTGCACCTCAAACTGAACAGTCTGGGGCGAGGAAAAACCCACAGAAGTTCCAGAAAAAAGGCCCTAAACCTCTGTCTTCAGAAGAGATGGAGAACATACGTCGGTTGTTAGAAAGTTTGAAAAAAACAAACAAGGAAAACAAACCTGGAGTAATGTGTAGCACTATCATTGATAGTGACTCAGAACACACAAATAACAGCAATGCCACAATTGCTGACAGTCACCAAGATACTGATGGTCAGGATGCTGACAATCAGGGTACAGACAGTCAACAAGACGTTGATTGTAACCATGACATCATTGTTACAGAGTCCGAGAGCCCCTCATCAGAAAAAGGGGGGGAAAGCTCACTCACCAAAGACAATGACTCGTCACAGACCGATCACTCAGACCCATGTGTGACTGCACTACCAGTACAGGTGAATGAAAATCACACAGACAATGGTAGACGTAACAAACGTCGGAAAAAACCTGATAGGTTCCTGTGTAACATTATCAGGAAGGGGCCCGCTAAGAAGGCTTACCTGTCAATCACTTTAGAAGGGGTCCTCACAGAAGAGGCCCTCCTGGATGGTGGGGCTGACATAACCATTATGTCTCCCACACTGTTGAAGGAGCTACGGATAGCCGCTAGCGGTGTTGACAGGGAAATACCCCTCAAAGAATGTGCTGTAGTATTGCAGGGACTCTCAGAGACGAGAACAACCCTAACAGCTATAGCCATGGTTCATATGCAGATTGGTGAAATGACGCTATACCACCCGGTACACGTGTCCGCCGTTGACTCATTCCCATTTTTGGTCGGCCAAGACTTTATAAACCGCTTCGACGCGATTATAGATTATGGCGATCAGACAATGTGGACCAGAGTGAGCCAACCACTGCCAATCGATATGCCTACACAAGGTGACACTGACTGTCTAACAGCAGGTACCGCGGAAGGCACAAAGGGGTCCTCCAACGAGAGCACAATCCCGGTAAGTGAACCTTCAGCAACAGGTGAGGCAGAAAAGGCCCAACAAGAGAGCCTCCTCTGCGAGCTGGAACAGTCAGCACCCACCGAACACTACCTACCACGGGTAGTCAAAGGTGTTGAGATCCAAGGATCCCACACCGATGATGCTGTTCTATCTCCTTGGACGGAGAAATCAGCGATCAGCCAAGCTGTCTATGGAACCTTGGTTAAGAAACAGTTGGGT
>JBBPBX010068140.1:0-19217 GCA_038048925.1 Garcialebias charrua
TGTCTGTGTGTTTTATCATCAATTCACAGAAATGTCTTCACCTGAAGAGTGGACCCAGGTGGAGGAGAACAAACCTTGATATTGTTAAACAGATGGAGACATCTTCATGATCTGTAGAACATCAGGACTGATGCTGCAGAAAGCTACGTTTGTGCATCAAGACATCAAAATATGCAGAAATACTACAACTGGCCAGAGCATTGAGATGAAAATGAATCAATGAATTTAATATTTTTTCTGACTGTTCAAATGAACATATTGTTTGAAAAAAAAGGATAACAATGAACCAAGTGTTTCTGTAGTTATGTGTAAATAAAGTTACAGTAGTACACTATATTATCTGTTAGTGTTGAGTTATTCTTTGTGAGAATATTTGTGTATCTGTTTTAATTTCATTCGTTCATCTACAACTCACAGCTCGTACTTTAGTAAAAACAAAATTGGTGAATGTTGAAAAAAACATTTTATTAAAATAAAACCATCCCATATTATCAAATAAATGAAAACCTCTGGGGAAACATTAATATGAACAGATTATCAAAAAAAATTGAGTTTAAAAAATATCAGCAAGTGGTGTTTGACTTCATCAGCTCTGTAAAAATGACTCCAACACCTCCTCGTGCACGCTCCTGGATGTCCAGGTGTTGTAGGTCTGGACGCAGGGGACATCTGGGTCCATTATGGGCTGAATGCTACATCCACTTTGTCACTTCCCTCATCTGAACCACAGAAAATCAACAGATTTACATCAAAGAATATTGTTGAGTACTATTCTTTTTGTTGATGCAATCTTACCTGCTGTGATGTGAAAGTCTGGGTTACTGGAAACCTGAAAACACAAACAAAATAAAATAAAAGAATAATATATTTAACAGATATTTTAAAAGGGACTAATTTTTTAAACTATAAATTAATGTTGAATAATTATTAGAAACATTAACTAATATATTACCATTTCAGTGCTGTGAAAACGATTTACATGCTGTAGAATTCCTTCTGCCTCTCAACTATCAGCTGCTGTGTCCTCACAGAGCTGCTGCACTTCCTGAAGTGAAAAGTCTCCAAAAACCAGCAGGAGCTGAAAAAAAATTATAACCTGCTGTTTACTGGAAATAACTTTGGCTTCTCTGAAGACAAACCGCTAAAATATAAAGTTTTAAATGGCTAAATTGGACGGATCGCGTTTGTATCTTGTCCATTGTAAACAAGGAGCGCAGTTGACGCGAGTCTGTGTGTGACGTCATAATCGCGCGACGGGAAACCCCGTATTTATCGTGTGAAAAAAAAGGCGCTAATTTTAAACTGTTTTTGAGAGGAATTTTAATTAATTTCACATTGTTTTAGCAAAAACGATCAGAGGTCAATCTTAATATATATATATATATGTTGTGCCATTTTATGGAAAGTTAAAAGATGATGTCAGTGGAGCTTTAAAGCTTGATAAACAGATCAGTTCTGTTGTCAAAACCAGCTTCTTTCAGCTCCGTCTGCTCTCTAAAGTAGTCACTCCGCAGCCGTAGTGATCTGGAGAAAGCCATCCATGCCTTTGTGACCTCCAGACTTGACTATTGTAATGCTTTGTATGTTGGTATTAATCAATCCTCCATCTCCCGTTTACAGCTTGTACAAAACTCTGCCGCCCGCTTTTTGACCAACACACGGAAATATGAACACATCACTCCTGTCCTGTCCTCTTTACACTGGCTCCCGGTTCAGTTCAGGATACAGTTCAAGCTGCTGCTGTTTGTTTTCAAAGCTCTGAATGGACTTGCACCTCTGTACATCTCAGAACTTTTGAAAGTCCATCAGCCCAGCAGAGCTTTACGATCTGCCAGTCAACACCTGCTGGAGGTGCCTCGCTCAAGGTACAAACAATGGGGAGACCGGTCATTTTCTGTTGCCGGCCCAAAAGCCTGGAACAGTCTCCCCCTTGAGCTGCGTGCCACCTCTGATCTGACTCTGTTCAAAACCAGACTGAAGACCCACTTGTTCAAAAAAGCTTTCAGTGTGTAACTTTTATTACTTTGGTATTTTAGTATGTAGCATTTTTATTTCCATTGCCTCCTTTTATTGCTGTTGTTTTTTATTCTATTTTCACTGATTTATTGTACCAGTTTTTATATTTTCTGTCCTGTTAAGCACCTTGGTCAATGCAAGGCATTGTAGGAAGGTGCTATACAAATAAAGTTTATTATTATTATTATAACATGTCTTGGGTCACTGGACACACTGTCACGCTGATTAGGTAACAGGGGTGAGATAGGGATGTTTACCGTATTCGTCGGCGTATAAGTCGCACCGGAGTATAAGTCGCACCAACCTAATTATGCCCAATTAAATGGAAAAATCAACGTATAAGTCGCATCGGCCTATAAGTCGCACCGGCCTATAGGTCGCACCTCACGTGAACTGGTGTTTTGCCCAAAATGGACTGGCTGCCAAATTGTTTGGAAGGACTTTTGACAAGATTATCACATAAAAACTACAGTATTTTGTTTGATGTGTCTTAGTTGAACTTTTCATTAATAAATGAACATTATTTTGGACTGGCTGCCAAATTGTTTGGAAGGACTTTTGACAAGATTATCACATAAAAACTACAGTATTTTGTTTGATGTGTCTTAGTTGAACTTTTCATTAATAAATGAACATTATTTTGGACTGGCTGCCAAATTGTTTGGAAGGACTTTTGACAAGATTATCACATAAAAACTACAGTATTTTGTTTGATGTGTCTTAGTTGAACTTTTCATTAATAAATGAACATTATTTTGGACTGGCTGCCAAATTGTTTGGAAGGACTTTTGACAAGATTATCACTTATTTTGTTTGATGTGTCTTAGTTGAACTTTTCAAACATAATTTTTGTATATTTTGTGTCTTTCATCATTTATCTTTAAAGATAAACACATAAAATATATTTTTATTAGCTGACATTACAGTAAAAAACGTGTCTTAGTTTAAAATGATGACAGAAACAGACACTGTATTTATTTTATGGTTTTTATTTATTTATTCAAAACCATTGAAGTCTTCATCTTCTGTGTCACTGCACCATTTTTGGACCAGGCAGATGTCAACAGTTCAAAACAGTGCTGCAAGGATCTTGTTGCGAGTTCGTAAATTTGAACATATTACGCCCATTCTTCATAACCTTCATTGGCTTCCTGTCGCCTACAGAATTCAGTACAAAACTGCTCTCATTACACATCAATGCTTACATGGAACTTCACCAGATTATCTGAAGGATATTCTTATTCCACACTCATCCACCCGGTCGCTGCGGTCACAGAACAGTAATCTCCTTCACATTCCGAGAACCAAATTAAGGACCATGGGAGACCGGGCTTTCAGTGTGGCTGCCCCCCGCCTGTGGAACTCTCTTCCTGACTGTCTGAGGGTCCCACAGTCTGTGGTTGACTTTAAGAGCGGCTTGAAGACCTTTCTTTTCAACCGAGCATACTCTGCCTCCTCATGATTCTACTTTTGATCTTAGTTGATACTGTTATTGATTTTACTTGTTCTATTACTTGTTTTATTGACATTTAATTTCTGTTGCACCGTGTAGCACTTTGAGATTTTCATTAATGAAAAGTGCGTTATAAATTGAATTCATTATTATTATTATTATTATTAACAGTGTAGGTACTGTAAAGGGTTTCTTAGCGCCCATAGCGTCCGAAACTGATACTGCACCATTTTTGGAGTTTTTGACCAAAGTCAAATTATGAACAAAATACAGTATTGGAAAAATCGACGTATAAGTCGCACCGGCCTATAAGTCGCAGGGCTTAGAAATGTAGGCAAAAAGGTGCGACTTATACGCCGGAGAATACGGTAACGTAAAACTTTACACATCCTGTTGTCAGGGGACATGTGTTAAGTGATGTCATGATTTGACCATTCAGTCTTGCAGGGGACCGGATGTGGATCAATCACTGAAGGTTTGATGTCTCAGACAGTTTTCGTGTAGGTGCTATTAGCGTTTTGTTTTTCATGGCGAGATGGCAAACTTTGATGTCTGGCCCTGCCCCTTCAGCATGCTCCAAAACTAACCTTTTAGGTAACTTTTGGTCCCCCATGCCTTACGAACAAACCGGCCAAGTTTGAAACCCATTGAGCGAAATCCCTAGGAGGAGTTCATTCAAATGCGGAGGCTGTAATCCGCCAAAAAGGTGGGAAAATTGCGGCTTAGTTCCAAAATGTCCACCTTTCTGTTTATCGTACAACATTGGTGACAGAGGGTTTTCTGTCTATCTTGGAGAGTTGGACAAGTGTACCAAATTTCATGTTTCTACGCCAAACTAAGGTTAATGAGAAGGATCTTTTAAAAATGTACAGGTGGCACTCTTGAGCCGTTTCTGTTGCAATTTTTGCCACGCCCTTATCATACATACATTTTCACTAGTCCTGATGCGTCCGCCAAATTTGGTGAGTTTTTAGATATGTTAACGCCCCCAAAAGGCCAATTCATTTAGCGGAAAATTTTCAGCTCAGGCCTGAAACACTACGATTACAATAGACCTTCGCAACGCTTCGCTGCTTGGGCTTAATTCTCACCCTGGACTAAAAACAGTTTCAGCTTCTCACGAACACCAGCTGGTGAGAGGTAGTGATGTTGTAGTGGACCTAATCATGGTCAACTGAGTTGTTTTTAACTGTTCAGTGATGCTTTTTACTGACCCTCTCAGTAAACAGACATTTAACACAATTTATTCCATTAGCTTGAATCAAAGGACAGATTCACTCACAAAGAGACTATTTCTACTCTTTTAATTTTGTTTGATTCAGATATAATCAAAGTATAACCCTGTGTTATTCATGTGAACAGTGTTATGTTTCAATATGTTGAATGATCATTGTCATTCTTTTATAGGCTAGTATTCTTAATATGTGTACACATGAATCAGAATGCTGCCTAAAATTGAAATTTATGTCAAGTTAAGCTTTTCAGATTTGTTTTAGAAATGTTAAGACACTAGTCCAAGTATCTTATAAGTGGCTGCTCGATTCTTCTCATTTCTAGACACTTTCCCTAAAACAATCCTCTTTGTTTTCTAAACAAATGCTCTGTTGACCTCGAAGTCTAAGCTTCACGTTATCACTCTCTTCTCCTGGCCCACGACCAATGAGAAGACTGTTTTCCTGATCTCAACACTTCAGTAAAAGTGTTTTCGCTTCTGTAAATGCTTCAGAGTTGGAATGACAGCGAGACCTGACAGCTCTCTGTCTTTATAGCTGATTAGGTTCAGTCACGAGTCAAAGACTGGCTTATCAGCTGGGTCTTATGGATGCCTCCATAAGTTCACAGAGCAAAAGCTCCCTAGTTCTTAATAAACTTTCTTGAGGAATTCTTTATTTTGAAACTAATCAGGACGTGCCACTGTCTCTGACGGAGAAAGCAGGCGTCACGACACGTTGAATCCATAAACACGCCGAGGTACAACCGGACTTCACGGGCCTACGACCTGTGAAGTGCAGACTGCTTCTCAACTCTACCAACCGAGACGAACGTCTAACAGGTACAGAGTTGCTGATGTTTACTGGAACGTGCGATAGAGTCGAGCTGGTTTTCGTATGGAGAAGTGTCAGTTTCTGGTTTAAACTCAAAATAGATAAATTCCTTTAAACTTCCATCTCTCCATCCTTGATCTATTCCTCTTGAACCTCTCCTTTTATCTCATTCTAAGCTGGTAACTACTTCTTAAGATAAGAGCCTACAGATAAAAAGTATTATTGTCATCATTACTTATGTCTGTTGTTACAATTAAATGTGCTGATGTGTTTAATTTGTAAGACATTGAAATCCATCAATCAAGTGTACATTGGCTTTAATTTTAGTTGATTTATTTTAAATAAAAGGTAGTGTCTTTGGCATACCGACTAAATCAACATTTCCATTGTCACTTTATGGCTTTATGGTTTATTGTCCATCATAAATGATCACAGAAATATTGGGTAAACCTGAAAAAGAAAAGAATCCGTGAAATACTATTCAATCTGAATAAGTAATTAATTAAGGTAAAATGTGTCAGTTTAATATTGACTCATATATCTTCCAATGTCAATTAGAACCCCGCCCACTGGAACCGGTACTGAAAGCATAATGGAAACATAGCGTGTACCGTACAGAGTAGAGTAGACTTATCCTGTACCGCTACTACAGGTACTAATGGAAAAGGGGCACAAATAACACGCTTTAACCTTTTTTGGTGATCACTCAATATGGTGAGATCCCCCCCAGGTAAATATACTATTGCCCCCTTTTTGGCTTTAGACTGTGGGTGATGACAAGAACCTCAAACTACTGTAAATATTTTGCCAGAGGCCTCACTATCTTCCAACCTAAATTTATTAAAAAATATTTTTTTATTTGGACTTCAACTAAAGATTTTTTCCTACAGTCTCACATACTGATTTTTTTTAAATGTTGAAAATAACAGTAAATCAAAACTGAATGGCTCCTACCTCCCCCAGCAGTGTGTTGAAATTACATACCTGCAAAAAACATGAACTGTTGCTTTGAGCTATTTTTGTTGTTGTTGGGTTTTTATTTAAAAAATAAAATAAAATGGAAATGGAATAATGTGTAATCTTATCTTACATCAAATTCTAAAATGTTCAACTTGATGCCTTATTAGTTTTGGCTCCCATTTCACTTGTTAGGCTGTTTTCAGGAAATCTGACTGCTTTTTTGCATTTCTTTGTAGAACAAAGAGCACACATAGGCTTTTGTTCAATCATTCGTTTGTTCATCCGTTCATACTTACATACATGGATCTGCAGCCATCAGCTGCTCTGCATGCACCTCTTCTGCTTCGCTTCGCCTCCTGCTCACCAAACTCTGCTACTCTCAGCTTTAGCCTTGCCAGCATGGCTCCGAGATTAGAAGATGCTTTTATAGCAGCAAACACATCTTCAGTATAATTTTCATAAGTCTATGTCTATATTCTGATTTAACTTCATTTTGTATTTTGCTTTGTGTGTTGTATCTGTTTTTCTGTTTGTACAGCACTATGGTTGGCCTTGTCGCTGTTTTAAGTGCTCTATACATAATATGGAATGGTATAAGTTCAGCTGTGCTCTATGTCCAGAGCTAGCTCTTTCTAGCAGAGCTGGGAAAAATCATTTTAATACCAACTTTACAACATTTTGTTCAGAGAGCTCGGCAAAGTGCTGCACCCTGCCATCCTGTTGGGATGTACAGTATATTACTGGCTATGGCCATACACGAGTCAGCTTTACAAATACTGATTTGAAACACATACTTTGAGCATGGACCAACTGCATGTCATCATTGATTAAAACATTGTTTAAAAACATTGCCAGTATGATAGTAAACTGTCTGTTTCTCAGCAAAATATTATTTATTAACTGAATCAATTTTATTGACACTTTCAGAATATTCATTGAGATGATATCTACAACTGATCAGCTTTTAGAGTCAACTGCATTCATAATGACTACAACAGCCTGTTTAACTTTAGGAAACACCAATATGCCTTTAATATTATATGCATATATGTTTACATTATATTATATTTAATACCAATATGCCTTTAACTTAGTCAATTTTTACTGATATTGAGCTAAAATTTAATGTGGTATTAGCAACACATCATTCTCATCCCATGCTTTGAGTGCTACACATGGCATAATGTTTGGCATAAAAATGTGGGCATTTAATTTTCTATATTTCTGCATAAATATGACCTAAAACATCATCATTTGGTGTGGACTTGTTCCTGTTTAAAGTGCTTTATAAATAAAATGGTATGTTATGGTATCATCAGATTTTCAGACAAGTACTAAAAGTAGATAAAGAGAACACAGTTAAACAAATGAGACAAAAATATTATACTTGTCATTTATTTATTGAGGAAAACGATCCAATACTACATATTTGTGAGTGGTAACCTTTGCTTTCAGGATCTGGTGTGACCCCTCCTGTGCAACAACAACTGTAACTAAACATTTCTACAAACTGTTGATCAGTCCTGCACATCGGCTTGGAGGAACTTTAGCCCATTCCTCCAAACAGAACAGCTTCAACTCTTGGATGTTGGTGGTTGCCACACATTAACAGCTGCTTCAGGTCCTTCAATAACATCTGGATTTGATTAAGGTCAGGACTTTGTCTCGGCCATTCCACAACATGAACTTTGATAGAACCACTTGTGTGCTTAGGGTCATTGTCACAGCATGACTCACCTTCTCTTGAGATTCAGTTCATGGACAGATGTTCTGATATTTTCCTCTATAATTCTCTGATATAATTCAGAAGTCATTGTCCCATCAATGATGGCAAGCCATCCTGGACCAGATGAAGCAAAACAGGCCCAAAACATGATACTACCACCACCATGTTTCACAGATGAGATAAGGTTCTTCTTCAGGAATGCGGTGTTTTCTCCAAACAACACTTTTCATGTAAACCAAAAAGTTATATTTTGGTCTCATACGTCCTGTGAAGAATAAAATAAACTTTGATAATAAATTGTTGAAAATAGCATAATATGGCTTGGTTGATATAATGTTTAATTATGAATTATGGAACTAGAACATATAAATATTGCTATAATATCTATTACATGTATAAACTAGGTAAGAACAACCCTGGCTCCTGTGGAACAATATAAAACTTGATAATGTAAGAAGTTACCAGGGGTAAAATCAGAATTTCACAGTTGTGAGATTATGTGTTTGGGTATTTAATCTGAAAGTTATGCACCATAACTCATGTTCCCTGAAGGAAAGGAGCGAGGTGCAACATATCACTATGGGATTTTGCGCCCGCGCAGTTTACCTGAAGTAATACAATCACGCCTTTACGGCAGGGGCGTCAGCGTCGCGCCAGAGGCCACGCCCTCTGGGTACTTAAGGCGCTGACACCCATCCATCGATCTCCAGAATGCACTTCACCGAGCTTTCAGCATTGAAAGGGCCAGGTATGTTGCACCTCGTTCCCTTCCTTCAGGGAACATGAGTTATGGTGCATAACTTTCAGTTCCCTTATCAGTCTTGTCACTCGGTGCAACATATCACTATGGGAACGTAATTCATTCACGCCCTTGAAATGCTCAGTAAAATGCATCCTAGTGTGAACGTCCGCCTTTATCCAATAAGCATCTCAAGGTCGCTTTCTACTGTGTGTTAGAAAGGACAGCCTGAGTGACATCACACACAGTAACATCCAAACTGTAATGCTTTGCAAACGTGTTCATTGAGCTCCAGTTCGCAGTAGCACAGATGTCTGCAACTAGTACACCCTTGAACAGTGACCATGAGGTGGCCAAGCCCCGAGTAGAGTGGGAACGCACTCCAGAGGGCACCTGTTGACCTTTGCTACTGTACACCCTTTTAATGGCCTCAGTCACCCAGTGTGAGAGGCACTGTTTTGATAGGGCCTTACCTGTAGCTGGTGCAGCAAAGCACACAAACAGTTGATTTGTTTTTCTCCATTCGGTTGTTCTCTGCATGTAAGTGCTTAAAGCTCTCACGGGGCAGAGAGCCTTCAGCCTTTCCTGTTCCTGAGTGAGGATAGGAGCAGGTGGAAAAGAAGAGAGTTCAAAGTCCAGACTTCTGGGGTTAAAGTCAAAACTTTGGGAATATATGCAGGATTAGGCCTTAGGGTGATCTTTGACCCGTCAGGGGCGAACCTGGTGCACATTGGATGTACGGACAAAGCGTGGAGGTCACCCACACGTTTTGCCGAGCAAAGAGCCAGGAGAAGAGCGGTCTTGTAAGGTAATAAATCTATCTTAATGTCGCTCAGTGGTTCGAATGGGGGATCACAGAGAGCTCCCAAGACCATGCTAAGATCCCATCCAGGGGTCAAAATCCTGCTGGGGGGCCTCCTCCTTAGCACGTCCTTCATAAATCTTATTATGAACGGATGCGCGCCAGGCGTCCTGCTTTCCCAGCCTTCGTGACAAGCTAAAATTGCAGATAGGAACACCTTAATCGTTGAGAAGAGCAACCTTTCTCCAGCAAGTCATGAAGAAAGGTTAGGAGCTGGGTCAAGTCACATGAATAAGAAATAATATTTCTTTCTGTGCACCAAGCTTCAAAAATATGCCATTTCCAAGCGTAGAGAGAAGGTGTTGACATAGCACGTGCATTTTGAATGGTTTTTACCACATTCTCTGGCAGGCCTGAGGCCATCAGTCTGTTCTTCTCCACCACCAAGCTAAAATTAGCCGCAGTTGTCAGCCTAATTGGCGAAACTGTTCCTTCTGGTGACGTAGACGGTCCCTGGAGAGGAGCAGGTGGTGGAACCAGCTTTCCCTCAGAGACCCTGATTTCAGTGGTCCTTTGAAGGTCAACCAGGTTAGGAAGAGGACCTTCCCGCAGACGTACCTCCATACTATTCTGACCAAGAGTGTTTGGAGGCAGAGACAATCTGCTGTCATTATTAGATAAACTTTTGACTTTGACTTTGACTTTTATAAAGGCTGAACAAAGTACCTACTTTTCCTCTTTTTGTTGGGGGTCATGGGTCGGGGGATGCACATTTTGTAAACGAGCAGATCTCCTGACTCCAGCCCATTCCCTGTTTGGGTCAACACAGTGAGCGTGGTCACACGCTGCAAAATCACTGTTTGAGCATGACGCGTCACCCATTGAAAACAAGGGGACAACTTCAGCATTAGAATGAATGTGTGACACTGGTGTTGGCCTGCGGGCTTCTGTCGCGGCCCCCCCGTCCCTTACTGGCGTTCGATGAATGAGTGTCCAGGAAGGTGGGTCGTCAGATTCTGTCGGCGCGCACCCGTGGAGCATGGACGTGTCACGGGTTTGGTTGATTTGTGTATTCCCGTCTCCGTGGTTTAGAATGGAGCGGGAGGTGGAACACATGACACCACTCACCTGCCTCTGTGAGGAGTCACAGGCCTGTTTGCAGGCGTCTCTGTGCTTGTCTGTTACAGACAGAACAGAGGTGCCCTGCTAGGGTTTATCAATTAGGCTAACACCCCGTGAGCCATGAGGGAGGGGGGGAAGATAGCCCCCGCCCTTTGTGTCAGATGGGAGAACAGAGGGGGCTGTTCTGCTGAAGTTACTGTGTTTGTTGTTGTTGGGTTTTTTTTTTGTCAAGAAAACAGAGTCTGTTTTTTGAACTTTATTCGTGCTTATGTGTAACGACATATTTGGCTTTATGTCACTCACAGCAGAAAGAACATGATTTGTGTCTAAAACAGAATCACCAGCTTTTTGTACCGTGCTACAAACAAAGTCTGGACGTGAAAAGATCATTTTCCATACTGCGTGGGCGGGTGATCGTGTAAAGTTATGATGCGGTCCTGGTTCATCAGGCACGCTTCTGTTTGACGTCCCGGTTTGCAGAGGAGGTTCTGTATCGGTCCGCCTGGCGGGGAACAAATCTGTTCTTACTCCAGGCGTGTTCTGTCCGAGGTGGAGCCGGCGGTGGTCTCTGCCGGTGCTCGACCTCGTACGCCGGCTGCTTTTGCAGTAGGGCACGTGTAGCTGAGTGGTGTCGAGGCTGGGGTGCTCTGCTCCCAGCTGATTCCCTGGGGGGTGCGAAGGTTCTCCTGGGGATGCCCACCCGGAGAGCTTCAGCCTGTTTGCGCCTCTGGTCCAGCCTGGTCTGAATTCGATCAAGCACTTTTCCAAAAAGCCCTGTCGGTTCTATTGAATGGTAGAAAAAAGGAATTTTCTGTCCCTCCGGGAGGTCAGTCAGAGTCATCCACATATGGCGTATTGCGATGATCACTTCAGCCATTCCTCTGCCCTGAGCAACAGCTGCTGTCCCCATCATGCGGAGCACAAAGTCTGTTGCCCTATGGGCTTCATCCAGCAGCTCGGCGGCAGCTTGCTTGTCTGACGTTACCTGGAGCTCCTGTAGTTTTTCAGCCAGGTAAGCTTGCATCATTACGGACGCGTTCATCGCGCGCTGCGAGGCCCTGAGCCCTGTAGCACTTCTCGAGCAGAGAAGCCGAGGCTCAACAGGCATTGCTGGGGAGAGTTGGTTTTGTCCCGGATGACTTGGGAGCCAGATGAGATGCCAACGGGTCCTCAATTTGAGGCACGTTGGCTATTCCCACCTCATCCATCCCGTCCATGTCGAGAAACTGTGAGAGCGGAAACAGCATGGGCACCCTGGGCTGAGACCAGGTGCGAGTCAGCTCTGTGAGGAAGTCCGGGAAGACGGGCATCCTTTGCCTCGTGGCGGCCTGCTGCTTTGAATAAGAATAATTTCTTGCTAACCTCGTGACTTGTTGACGAGGTGGAGGCTCCGGCCATGGGATCTGCAGTGCGTCCGCTGCTCTGTGACACAAGTTGAACAGAGCAGGGATGGAAAAGTCCGTCTCAGGGAGCACAGGTACCGAGGTACGGGAGAGGTCTTCTCCCTGTTCCCCGTACCCGACGTTGGTCTCGTCCGCAGAAAATTCACCTGAGGCTGAAATCAAGATCTCGTCCTCGTTCATCATGCCTCAAGTGTCAAAGTTGACAGTTAAGTCCACCATGGGGGCCAGCACATCTGGGCTGTCGCCCCATTTGACTCGGGTGCTGTCATCCAAAGCCATGCTCTCGCGCTCAGGCATGGGAGTCAGAGGCTCAGTGGTGTCCGGGTCTGCCGGCGCCGTAGCCCCCATAGCCTTGGTGACGAAGTCCGCCCGGTGCCTCCTCACCGTCTCCAGCATCTGGTTGCAGTGTGGGCAAAACTCGGGTGCGTCCAGCACCATGTTCGCGTGCAGTATCCCCAAGCAGATGGGACAGGCCTCATGGGTGTCCGTCGCTGAGAGGGAAAAACCGCATCCGCTGGGGCAGGCGCGCGAGGTCGGACTCGCTGTCCTGCTGGTCTTTTTTGGAAGTCTTGTCTTTCGCTTTCCTTTTTCCAGAGGCATGTCTGAGATAAGACGAGCGAGTCCTTCCAAGATCCTTTTTCTTCTGATTTGAGACGTCTCCTCCGTCGCGTCGCTTTCGCCGGCTAGCCTTGCTACGAGTTAGCAGAGGTAGCGGTGTGACGCAGTTTGCGCCGTTGAGCGAAGCAGTCTGCAGAAAGAGGAGAAGAAAAACTTAGAGGTTAAGGAAAAATGTATCGGACTAGCTTTCACTAGCCCAGTAGTACGCAGGAATAATTCTCTTTACGCTCTATGTAGGGAGTAAGCTCACCTCTGGTCGAGCGATGAAGCAACAGAGAAGTCCCGCGAAGAGAGAGAGTTCAGGTTTAAGCGAGGTGAAGGGCAATAAGAGATCGATGGATGGGCGTCAGCGGATTAAGTACCTAGATGGTGTGGCCTCTGGCGCGACGCTGACGCCCCTGCCGTAAAGGCGTGATTGTATTCCTTCAGGTAAACTGCGCGGGCGCAATTTCCCATAGTGATATGTTGCACCGAGTGACAAGACTGATAAGGGAACTGTCTAATGTAGAGATAGAAATGTAGAAATGTATGTCTAATGTAGAGATAGATAGATAGGTGCCATAGAAAGTGTCCTGACCAGCTGCATCACGGTGTGGTTTGGGGCATGTACTGCATCATGCCGCAAGAGCCTCCAGCGCATCGTGAGAGCAGCTGAGAAGATCGTCGGCACCTCCTTGCCCTCACTGCAGGACTTACACAGCAAACGCCTCACTCGGAAAGCCCACTGCATGGCAGGTGATCCCACACACCCACTACACAGCCGCTTTAGACTGCTGCCATCAGGGAGGAGACTGAGGAGTCTCCAGGCTCGAACCAGCAGACTGAGAGACAGCTCTGTCCATCAGGCAGTCAGAATGCTAAACACTCTGCCTGCTCTGCCTCCCCTCCCATTTGAACTGCCTTAACACAAAAAACTGAGAGACAGCTCTGTCCATCAGGCAGTCAGAATGCTAAACACTCTGCCTGCTCTGCCTCCCCTCCCATTTGAACTGCCTTAACACAAAAAACTTTCTCACACATTACCACTCAACACAAAGTTTTTAACACTGGACCCTGTGTCATCAAACGGGTTATTCACTAAACTCTCGGTCATGTGCTCATTCAGTTTGCACTACTTCTCATATTTGCACTAATGTTTGTATTACATTACTGCCTATAGTCATACTACTGTTTACATTCACTGTTTACATTTATTAATACGGTTTACATTTATTACTACTGTTTTACATTTATTACTACTGTTTACATTTACACTACTTTTATATCTACACTACTGCTGATACATATACAGTATTCTCTGACTAGCCTTATCTAAGTGTGCCTTATGTGCCTTACTGCATATGCCACTTTGCCTCTATACCAACATCAACTACCTCATACATATACTGTGTACATTAACTCATATGCTGCTGTGCCACTCTTTGCAAATGTCAATGCTAGAACCTTCAGTTTATTTTATAGATATACTTTTTATACTTTTTATACTACTATGAAAAAACTCAGGACAGTATTACACTTTTATTATTTCATTTTATGCTTATGTTCATTGGGTGTTTGGTGTTTTAGGGGTGTTTGGTGTTTCAGTGTTGGTGTAAATTTTCATACTTTTATACTACTATGAAAAAACTCAGGACAGTGTTACACTTTTACTATTTTATGCTTATGTTTATTAAATGTTTTAGTGTTTAGTGTTTAGATAGTTACTGTTGCACCGAGGGACTGAGAGAAACGCAATTTCAATCCTGTGTATGTCCTGTACATATTGCAGTTTTGACAATAAAGTTGACTTTGACTTTGAGATAGGATTTGCCACATACTCAGTTTAAAGAGGATGAATTCAGAGAGGAAGGTCCGTCGGATAGTCAAACCTCGGATTCAGGAGGAGCAGTGTGGTTTTCGTCCTGGTCGTGGAACACTAGACCAGCTCTACACCCTCAGCAGGGTCCTGGAGGGTACATGGGAGTTTGCCCAACCAGTTTTTTTTTTATTCAACCTTTATTTAAACAGATAAGTCGCATTGAGCCTCGAAGACTCATTTACAAGTGAGATCCGTTGGACAGACAATAAAAGTGGTGAAAAATGACACATAGGGTTTGGAGACAAAAAAAATTCCTAACACATTTTATGGTATTAAGTTTAAATGTGCTTTGTGGACTTGGAGAAGGCATTCAACCTCGTCCATCTGGGGGCCCTGTGGAGGGTACGCTGGGAGTATGGGGTACCAGGCCCTTTGATACGGGCTGTTAGGTCCCTGTACGACCGGTGTCAGAGCTTGGTCCGCATTGCCGGCAGTAAGTCAGGTTGTTTCCTGTGCGAGTTGGACTCCTCCAAGGTTGCCATTTGTCACAGATTCTGTTCATAATTTATGTGGACAGAATTTCTAGGCGCAGCCAAGGTGTTGAGGGGATCCGTTTTGGTGGCCTTAGAATCGCTTCTCTGTTTTTTGCAGATGATGTGGTCCTATTGGCTTCATCAGGTCGTGATCTACAGCTTTCACTGGAGCGGTTTGCAGCCGAGTGTGACGCGGCCGGGAAGAGGATCAGTTCTTCCAAATCCGAGGCCATGGTCTTCGTCTGACTCTTCGAAAACAAGCAATAAGGCTACAGAGTAACACACTGGCTGCTAACTGAGAGCGCTCGCTCTAGCAAAGAGACTGAGGGGACGCTTTTTTGTCACGGACCACATCCGGCGCTGACAGGATATGGTCTGTTAGCAGTCGTCCGGGCCCGTAAATAAGTTTTTTTCGTTTTTTCTGATAGATAATTAGTTATTAACGGTACTGCATTTTAAATAAAAAAAGCGCAAATCCGCTTAGGAATTATAAAAGTTAGTCAAACCACTGTAACGCTGATAAATTGTTTAGGTATGCTATAAGCGGATTAGCGCATTAGCGCTCCCTAGCGGTCTGGCGCCCACCTTTGCATACATTTAAGTGTGTAAAAATAAAGATGTTAATTCTAAAGAAAACTTGTGATCCTTTTGGAGCAAACCAACCTGGAGAGGTCATTGGAGCAGATTTAAGACCTCAACAGTCCACAAAACATTCTTCTAACAGCCTTCTGGCTTGTCCACAATGTTTAACAAACTGCAGATGAGCAGCAATGTTCTTTTAGGAGAGCAGTGTCGTTCTCTTTCAACTTGCCAATCTGAGAGACCTTCACTTGCTAGAAGTTATCCTGGAGGCCGTTGTGACCTCGCCGACTATTCCACACCTTGCTCTTGGATTGATCTTTGTCGGTCCACCACTTCTGGGGAGGATACCAATGATCTTGAATTTCCTCCATTTGTACACAATCTGTCTGACTGTGGATTGGTGGAGTCCAGACTCTTTACAGATGTTTTGTAACATTTTCCAACCTGATGAGCATCAACAACTTTTCCTGAGCTCCTCAGAAATCTCCTTTACTCCTGCCATGATACACTTCCACAAACATGTTAAGAGCAGACTTTGATAGATTACTGTTGTTTCAGGGTGCCCAGTCATACCTGATCTCCATCCCAATGATTGAAACCACCTGACTCTTATTTCACCTTCAAATTAATGGATAATCCTAGAGGTTCACATACTTTTACCACTCACAAATATGTAACATTGGATCATTTTCCTCAACAAATAAATGACTAGGTATGATATTTTTGTCTCATTTATTTAACTGGTTCTTTTTATCTACTTTTAGGAATTGTGTGAAAATCTGAAGATGTTTTAGGTCATATTTATGCAGAAAAATACAAAATTATAAAGGGTTCACAAACTTTGAAGCAGCACTGTATGTTAGTTTAGTGAACACGAACTGCAGAAGGGGGCTAAGAATAAAAATCCTCTCTGTTCATGAAACGTGTGCAAACAGAAGCAGAATAAGAGACACACAGTTAGAAAGGTCTAGTTGACTTTTTGCATTGCTAATGCTCTTTCCCTTTTGTGTGACTGATTGCACATCTAATTCTTGTTGAGGGTCCAGTATGTGTCAGAGCACAGGGACCAAGCAGCACTGACTCACAGTGCTCTGTCTGCTGGTTGCTGTGACTCACCACTCAGCTAATATTGCAGCAGCATGCACGCTCTTCCACGCAGATGCACACCACTCAGGAATATATTAATTCCATCACACAAATGGAAACAAAATGCTCAAAACTGTCTTACTTCCTTTTTCACTCACATGAACCGACATGAACTGTTGCTTTGTTACCTACCGCTGACAAGTTCAGGCTATTGCAATTTTTCTTATTGATTTGAGAAGATTTTGACTTTTTTTTAATTGGTGTGGAAAACAGTCAATAACATTTGCACTAGTCTAAAATAAAAGGGAGAAAGTATGTATTTGTACAAGGCTCCAAATGTCGTCTCTCATTATTTAGTTGCCTACATGACAAATGATTATACTCTGTCTCCAGAAAACAGAGCTTTTTATTATTACTGCTTAATAAAATGTAGTTTGACCAAGAAAGTTCATGCTTATTAATCCAGGTACCAAATCCAATAATTCTCAGTGGGGTCATCTGGACAGTTTCTTTTTTATAGAAACGTTTCACCTCCATACGGAGGGCCTCATCAGTCAGAAGAGTTCCAGCAAACTGTTTCCCCACCAAGCAGTAAACACCTTAAGTTGACCAACAAGTTTGCTGGAGCCAGGATGGTTTCTGGGAGCCGTCCTGTCCCTCGTCTACTCCTCCCAGGCTGGCAGCCACAGCCAAAGTGGTTCAAGACAACAAAGTTCAGAAAGATGACATTCCAACAGTTTGTCAGCTGCTCTACCAGAGAAAACAAAACACTCGACTTGTTTTATACAAATGTCAAGGCAAGAAAGTTGCTCAATAATCCAACTTCCAACAAGTTTGACCAACTTCTCCAGAACACCTCTGATTAGTGAGCCTGCTGCGATGCACTGAAAGTAGTCAGCAAAAATATAATACAGTGACCTGCATTCCACCTCCGTCTGATGGCTGCAGACCTCGATCATCTGCCTTCAGATGAATTATCATCAAATTATAATTCATGTGGCTCTCCTTTGTGTAAAAGAGAGGGCTTTTTAGAGGTTCTTTGTGGGAGCAATGGTTCTTCACAGGATCGTTACTTCAAGTTCAAGCTGGAACTGATTGTCCATTCAGTTCAGAATAAAAGTCGGGTTTATGATTGAGCCCTTCACTAACTCTGCTACAACGTGCTGAATCATGTTTTTAAAGATACAGGAAATTTCATTTAGTTCACACACACTCACTGAGCATGCTCACTCATGCTGGTTGAATGTGTCAGATCTGACAGACGCTACACCAGAAGTGCCCAATATGTGGATGGTGATATGGTCAATCTCTAATATATTATGGGTAGATGTCATGGCATTAAGATAATAGATGCCAGCCTATCTTCCAGCTATGAAATTTGTCTTTTGATTGACAGACAGGGCAGCCAGTCTGAGGCCCCGTTTACACGACGTGAAACGGTCGGCCATTCGTTTACAGACAACAGCTTCATTCTCTCTGAAACCAAATGTTTCTGAATCAGAGTGGGCATTTTTAGGGGAACCCGGGGGGAAACACCCCCACCCCCCTCCCCACAGGGATGTGTGAAATGCTCCAAGTGTGAAGAGGCACATGCACACTACAGGCGGCTGCAGTCCAAAGTTTTTCTGCATTAACAACAGTTAGAATAAATGGCGGAGAGTATGGTGTTTTTGTGCTGCTCACCCTTTTTCAGCATGTAGGAGCAAAACTGATACAATCTAGGCTCCAAAGAGACGTTCATGTATTCACCAGTTTGGACTAGAGCTGTCGTTTCGAATCCGGGCCCGAAGTCTGGCCTGTATTTCAGCCAGGCCGGGCCATGATAATATGCTGGATGGCCAGGTTGGTGCTGGGCTTTTGATTGCATCAGCGTATCAGCCGCAGTCCAATTATATGGCAACATGACTTGCCATAAAATCAAAAGCCACACGTGGCCCCGTGAGCTGACCAGCCTTAGGTAAAATAAAGTTAATTTAGGCTTCAGATGGGACTAACAGTAGGCAACTGTCAGGAAGCGATCCATCGTTCAAATGGATGTTCAGACGTTGCACTCAGCGGACGTGTGCAGCAGACGACCCAAACAGGTGAGATCCTAAAGCAGACATGTCAGAGCAGGGTCTGTGTCTGAATAATGCAGAATGCAGGTACAAGCAGGGATTTAATGTGCTTTGACGGCCATGATAAGACAAACATCCCCTCAGCTCAGATCTTCTGCCCCCTATTATTCAGCCGCGTGCGTCCGCCAACCATTAATATCTACCGGTATATAAGCAGTCAAAGCTTAATAAAAAAAATAAAAATAAAAATAATAATAATAATAATAAAAAATAAAAA
>JBBPBX010068142.1:8379-19216 GCA_038048925.1 Garcialebias charrua
GAATTTTCGGCAGCTGAGGAATAAATGCACAACTGCCATCAAAGCCGCAAAATGTAACTTTTTTATTTATTTATCTCGGACCTCCAAATATCTAAACAACTCTAAAAGATTCTGGAAAACCATCAAATCTCTCTCAGGCACCCCCAATCATCTGACCTCCCATCACCAGCCAGGAACTGCACAAAGTAGTTGAAAGTCACTGCTTCAGTGGTCAGTGTCTCGTCTGATGAGAAGCTGTGCAGTCACATTTACCAGCTCACACTTTAAGCTGAAAATGTGAGTCTTGCAGTGAGAAAAACAATGCTTCATATTTGGTATTTACTGGAACTCTACTTTGCTTCTAATAAAAACTGTAACTGATCAAACTTGTTTTGTTTTTTTACTCAGGAATAAACAAGACAGACATCAGACGAACACATCAAGATATGGGAAAAACAGATAAACAAGAGTCACACAAAGAAACTATGTTTGTACCATCAGCGCTCAGAAGTATTCTGAGGAACTCTTAAATATTATGACTCCCATCTGACGTAAGCAGATTCCAGCTCAAAAACACTTACCACACAACATGTGTCTCTCAAGGAAATGTTATTTTCTGAACAACAGAACAGAGAGTTTAAATTTAAAGATGGTGTAATAATATAATGGGCGGTAACCTCAGCCAACAACACGTTGTAACAGATTAGGTAAAATGGAGCAGCAAATGAGTGAAACAGACTTTCAACAGCAATCCGCAGATGTAATAAAATGAAGCAGAGCCGTGACACGGCGGTCACAAAATGACAAATGCACGCTTTAGTATGCGACACGGTGTGAAACGTCTCACAAACACAAACATTCATTCATCCGCAGCTTCAAACATACGTTGAAATGTGAAAGAAAAGACAATTCTAACGGGAAACGCACCAGACAATGCCACGATTAGCAATCTCTGACACTCACTAGCCAAAACCATTCTATAAGTCCAAAACAGGATACAGAACTATGCCAACAAATACCGTGACAGTAAGCTACACAGAACAACTTAATAATCGTCTTAGGAACTCGGACGAGCCACCAAATGTAATAATATAATGGGCGGTAAGGTATTTAAACACTTACAGGGCCACCATTATTGTAATAATATAGGACTGATTGGTCAGTTTACTGACTTACCTATATTTTAGATGCGCAGGTCTGAACAGATTTTATCTGCACCACCTACCACCAATTTGCGAGTTCATCCTTTTTCCGGTATTAAATTGCTTTAACTGTGACTAGACAAAATGTAATTTCACAAAGACTTCAACTTATGTTGGTCTACCAGAAAATAGACCTTTTATTGAAATAATCATACAATTACATTAAACATTTGTATCGATATTAGCTCTGATTTACTAACTACATTGACAAGAATTCAAATTAAAACAAACAGACAGTTAAAACTTAACTGTTGGCACATTTACTTGACAGATTAATAGCTTATGAAAAATAAGAAATAGGAGGAATGAAAGCTAAGTTAACGGAAGTTAATTACTTTGAACCAGAGGGTGACACCTTTTTCCCACACGAGCAGAAACTGGGCTCCCGCACGCTCAGACACACCACGACTCGTTACCTTGTTGACGGTTCGTCTCTTGGGGATAAGAGTTGAGAAGTATCTGGACACACGTGGATGGTTTTGTCCACCGGCCGTCCAGTTGGAACTTCAGCGTGTGGGGCTGATTCCACGATACGAGGAAACTCGCTTCTCCGGCAGGAAACAAAGGTCAAGCGCGCTGACTGATTTTCAAAATAAAACTTCAGAAAACAAATTCTTTCAGAAATGAGTGAGGAGTTACAATAAGCTTTACTGTGACTCGGCTGATAACGTAGGTCTAGTTGACACAATGACCGGAACGTTTCCAGCTTTTTCCAGAGGAGAAAACAAGTTGTTAGGAAGTTCTTCCCTCCAACACTAAAGTGAAAAACCGGAAGAGTCCCTTTATAGGGGAGGCGGGGTCTCCCCACCTCCTCGATGACTATTGGCTGGTTTAACAAAATAAAAGATGGAAGTTTGATTCCATAGGCCGAAAGTCTCTTGACGGACAACAGGAAAACTGTTTACATAAACAGCCAGATGGACTGGCCTGTTGAGTCTAGCTTGAAGACAAAACAGAGAAGGAAGTGAACAGCTTTTACCCTGACTCATGTCCTAGACTTCAGAGCACACTTGTATTGTAGAATAAACCAGCAGAAGGTCAAACTCATGCAAGTAACAGATCATCATTAAATGACAAAATATACTGTAGATCAATTCTGAATTAACACACATTAAAAAGAAAGTTCAATCTGATTAATTGGTGTCCATTAATTCAAAATAATTGTAACAAATATAAGTGTCCACTTGTGTCCTTGAGATGTTCAAGAAAGTGTAACACTTAGAGTTTCAAAGAGATGCGGAGAGGTGTACTTATAGGTCAAGCCTAAAATATCAGAGATGAGGTGTTCCACTACAATGGTTACGTTACGTCCTTCAGCAAATGTGAGAAGGATGTGATTGCCTTTGGCCCTCTTCTGGCCAGGACACACAAACACACACACACACACACACACGCACACACATGCACACACACACACACACACACACACACACACACACACACACACACACACACACACACACACAATCGATAAGAGAGATGATGTATCATATCCTTTTGGAAAAAAAGAAGAAAAAAAAGATATACTGTACCTGAAGGATGCATCATGTATATCTGTCAAGAATTTTTGGGACACGTGGCAGCCTTTTGTGTTGTACGTTGACAGCATGCCAATGCCTAGTTAATTTATTTGTGTGTGACTGATCCGGTGTGGGAGGGAAGGGGTGTTGGGATTGTTCTACACTTGTTCCATTTTCTTTGTTGTATGTAAAAAAAATAATAATAAAAAATCAATTTAAACTACGGTATTTCTTTAAAAATTAAAACAATAACTCAACAGTTCATGCTTTCATAAAACAGCTCTATCCGGCTCTGATACATGTTCAAGCCTCCAACGAGCATTCATAAAAAACAGGAGCGCGGATTGCCGAGTAAATTTCACTTGCCTCTGATCCGCCGCTGAGCCGCCACAGTTCATAGTGTCAGGGCCGGATCTGAGCCACGCAGACCCACTTCTGAATGCAAGACGCGGATCCGTGCTCAGAATACAGATGACATCAGTGTGCGACTGCAGGATTAATTAACAGGCAGATTTATTAACAAGGGAATATTAAAAATGACACGAAACGACTGTATAAGTTAGTTTCGCTTTTTTTCCCCCTCTCTCTCACAGCGGCACTATGTGTGTGTGTGTGTGTGTATGTGTGTGTGCTACGCGCGAGCTGGAGGGAGACTGCGCGCGCGCGTGTGTGTGTGTGTGCTGCGCGCTGCCTGGAGGGAGGTGTGTGTGCTACGCGCGGGCTGGAGTGAGGTGTGTGTGCTACGCGCGGGCTGGAGTGAGGTGTGTGTGCTACGCGCGGCCTGGAGGGAGGTAGAGGTGTGTGGGTGTGTGTGTGTGTGTTGGTCTATGTGGTTTGGCCCGACTATGCGCCAGACTACGTACGACATTATCGGGACATTTGGTATTAGCCAGCCTTTGCCAATGTCTGGATAAAACACAGATTGTATCCAAATATATTAATATGTAAACATTGTTTTTTCTCATCAATATCAGCGTAACTTGTGGCTAATAGGCTGCCTGGATGAGTTGGAGTGTGCTTTAACACTTAAAATTGTTTTAATAAAAAGTTATTTACATTTATAAAATTGTCTGGCGACGCACCTCCCAGGGAATATGTGTGTGGTGTGTGTCTTTTTGTGTATCGGTTGCATTTATTGAAGCCGTGTGTGTGGCTCACTGACACACAGCGCGCCAAACTGCAACGCCCCTCCTCTGCTCCCTGTTGTGGGCGGGGCCTCAGCCGAAGCTTTAAAAGTTAAACCCCTCGAGCTGACACGTGTAGAGACGTAATGGCTTCCTTTCTGCAGTATGACGGCCTGAGGTGAGCGGAGATTTTAAAAGTTTAAACCGTGGATTTTGCAGCAGGTGGACGGAGGACTGCACAGAGGTAAGAATTAATTAATTTATTTATTTATTTATTTTTTTTGCTTTGAGGACATTGAAGTAAATGTTAGCGTGTGCAACGTGACACGCTGTGTGAATGTTGTAGCAAACTTTATCAACATTTATATAAATTAGCAACTATCTGTGCATGAGTTTTGAGCGTGGGTACTCGGGACCCGCAGCGGGACGGCCGAGCAGGACCGCCACGCCGCTGGGTACAGTTCTGAGGGCCGGCCGCGTGCCGAGGACAGCCGAGCGCCCCACGTAGACCCCCATGCGTCTCCCGCACGTCGCGCCCGGGCCCCCGTGCCCCGGGGATGGTCCGTGTGCGCCGCACGTTTGATGTTTTGAGTGGTTATTTAGAGTCGAACGTGACGAAGATGAGACGAAGCGTAGCGTGACTTGACGTCGCCGCAGCGTGACACGCTGTGTGAATGCTGTAGCAAACTTTATCAACATTTTTATAAACTAGCAACAATATCTATGCATCACTCGTGGGTGTTTTGAGTGGTTAATTAGTAAAATAAGTGGTTTGGACATGTCCAGAGGAGGGGCAGTGGTTTGGACATGTCCAGAGGAGGGGCAGTGGTTTGGGACATGTCCAGAGGAGGGGCAGTGGTTTGGGACATGTCCAGAGGAGGGGCAGTGGTTTGGGACATGTCCAGAGGAGGGGCAGTGGTTTGGGACATGTCCAGAGGAGGGGCAGTGGTTTGGGACATGTCCAGAGGAGGGGCAGTGGTTTGGGACATGTCCAGAGGAGGGGCAGTGGTTTGGGACATGTCCAGAGGAGGGGCAGTGGTTTGGGACATGTCCAGAGGAGGGACAGTGGTTTGGACATGTCCAGAGGAGGGACAGTGGTTTGGACATGTCCAGAGGAGGGACAGTGGTTTGGACATGTCCAGAGGAGGGACAGTGGTTTGGACATGTCCAGAGGAGGGACAGTGGTTTGGACATGTCCAGAGGAGGGACAGTGGGTATATTAGTAGAAGGATGTTAGAAATGCAGCTGCCAGGAAAAAGACAAAGAGGAGACATATGGATGCAGTTAGAGAGGACATGAAGGTAGTTGGAGTGAGTCAGAGAGACACTCAGCAGGTGGACAGTTAGAGAGACACTCAGCAGGAGGACAGTCAGAGAGACACTCAGCAGGAGGACAGTCAGAGAGACATTCAGCAGGAGGACAGTCAGAGAGACACTCAGCAGGTGGACAGTCAGAGAGACATTCAGCAGGAGGACAGTCAGAGAGACAGTGGTTTGGACATGTCCAGAGGAGGGACAGTGGTTTGGACATGTCCAGAGGAGGGACAGTGGGTATATTAGTAGAAGGATGTTAGAAATGCAGCTGCTAGGAAAAAGACAAAGAGGAGACATATGGATGCAGTTAGAGAGGACATGGAGGTAGTTGGAGTGAGGACAGAGGATGCAGAGGACAGAGTGAGGTGGAGGAGGATGACTCGCTGTGGCGACCCCTGAAAAGGGAAAAGCTGAAAGAAGAAGAAGCGTTAACATTTAACTTGACCACCGCAGCGTGACAAGCTGTGAACGCTGTATTGTAACATAAAGAGAGGTTTTAATGTTTTCACCGTGATTTTTGTGCTAAATTTGCTCTTATGTTTCATTTTTCACCTCAAAGCGGAGTGAACAGACAGCCCCTACCCTTCCCTAAAGAGCGTCGTTACGTCATCACGGTCAAACTGCAGTGAATCAGGTAAGATCAAAATAGAAGTGACGTGCATTTGGTGAAAACTGAGAATTTTTTTGTAATTTTTTCATATTTTTACATGTTTTCAGCTAGTCCTGCAACTTTTATCAGAATCACAGTCAGAATATTGTCATTTGCACCACATGTGTTACATGTGATGAAACGAGATTATGTACACATGGTCCCAGTTACATCCAACAATAAAATGTGAGAGAAAAACAGTAATAACATCTAGGATATAACTAAGAAAAACATCAACAAGAAATACACTAATCACTAATGTAATAGAAAAACATCATTATAAACAGCACCACGAACCTGAGTCTGTATGAGCAGATGGTCACAAATGAACACACAACAACAAGAAAACAGATCAGCATCAACATGATGTGATATTTTGCAGTATTTATTCTTATTATTTATTTATTCATGAGTCTAACAGCCTCAGGGTAGAAGCTGTTCCTCTGTCTAATGGTTCTACATTTCATGCTCCTTAACCTCCGTCCTGAGAGGAGCGGGGCAAAGACTGTGTGTGCTGGGTGAGTGGGGTCTTTCATGATGCAGGTGGCCCTCTCCCTGCATCTGGAGGTGTAGATGTCTGTGATGGTGGGGAGACTGACTCCAACATCTTCTGTGCAGCCTTCACCACTCTCTGCAGAGCCTTTCTTTCTGCAGCTGTGCAGCCTCCATGCCACACGTTGATGCTGGAGCACAGGATGCTCTCCATTGCACACATGTAGAAGGAGGTGAGGACTGACAACACCATCGCCCATGATCGGGTCATCAGAGACTCTACTTCCTCAGACGGCTGAGAAGATCTGGTCTGGGAAGCTCAGTCCTCACCTCCTTCTACAGGTGTGCAGTGGAGAGCATCCTGTGCTCCAGCATCAACGTGTGGCATGGAGGCTGCACAGCTGCAGAAAAAAAGCTCTGCAGAGAGTGGTGAAGGCTGCACAGAGGTCTGTTGGAGTCAGTCTCCCCACCATCACAGACATCTACACCTCCAGATGCAAGAAGAGGGCCACCTGCATCATGAAGGACCACACTCATCCAGCGCATACACAATCTTTGCCCTGTTCCCCTCAGGAAGTAGGTTGAGCATCAAATGTTGAACCACTTGAGGAACAGCTGCTACCCTGAGGCTGTTAGACTCATGAATAATACATGATAAGAATAATCACTGCAAAATATCACATCATGCTGATCTGTTTTCCTGTTGCTGTTCATTTGTGACCATCTGCTCATACAGACTCATGTTCGTGCTGCTGCTTGTATTGATGTTTTTCTATTACGGTACATTGGTGCTTAGTGTATTTTTAGCTGATGTTTTTCTTAGATCATATCTTAGATGTTACTACTGTTCTTCTCTTACATTTTTTTGTTGTTGGATGTTACTGGGACCCGGTGTAAATAATCTCGTTTCATCACATGTACCACATGCTGTGGTAGAGGTTTTAATGTTTTCAATGTCATTTCTGTGCAAAATATGCTCATATTTTTCTTTTTCTTTTTTTAACCTCAAAGCAGTGAGCAGACAGACGAACAGCGTCATTACATCATCACGTTGCAGTGTCGTTACACCATCACGTAGTCTGCAGTGTCAAGTAGGTATCAGAATACTGTATAAGTGACGTGCAATTGGTGAAAACTTAGAATTGTTTTGTAACTTTTTTATATTTGTAGCCGAACGGGTATGGGTAAAAAAATACTTTAGGCAACTTTTAGTTTAAAAAAAATAATCTATTTAAAAAAATGAATTTGGTTAAAAACTTTATTAAAAGTTACCCTTTAGGCACTTTAGACCCGTTGCAGAAGATGAGGCAGGAGACACTTCACACAAACACCAATAAATTGCACAATTTGTTTAATAAAAAATCCTAAATTTAAAATACACAGTTAAAAAGGCAGTAATAACTCCTGGCAACAATAAAAGTGCAATTCGATAAAGTGTTTAAAACAAAAAAAAGACAGTAGTACACCACGGCAGAATTAATACCACCGCCTGGGAGATGTCCAATTAATCAAGCCACAGCTGTCCAAAGAGTTCGTCCTGGGAGAACCGTTGCGCTGTAGCAGACGCCACCCACGCCGGCACCAAGACGATTAGTCCGGGCTGAACCCCAGTCCGGGCTGAACCCCAGTCGGCCCCGATCAGCCAGACAGGACGGGTGATGCAGCCAGCCTTAAGCTGACCAGAACAGTGGGCATCAAATCAGCAGCCAGGACGGCAAGACGACAGCCAGTGGACAGCTCGAACAGCAGGTGAACAAAACGGTGAAGGACAAACAGCAGCAGCTAATAAACAAAGATTAGAATTAAAAGCTGAACATAAAACAGAAAGACGAACTAGCGCTTTACTCACCACGAGCTCCACCTCAACAGTAGAGGGAAGCAGGAGGCTTGTACATTTGGTCGTGGAACAGTAGATCACGGCGACCTTAAAGCGCACATTCAGTTACGCTGGCGCGACCCAGCCAGCAGACGCCAGGGTCTGAACCGGAAGGCGGATGACGTGAAGTCAACCACTGAAGCCTGGCCCTTTTTATACCGGAAGCCAGCCTTGGACCCAATCACATCCCGCACTCATGTGGTGCGTTCAATGTCCGTAGGGACATCCTGCCACATATTTTTACATGTTTTCAGCTAGTCCAAGAGGTGTACAACTTTAATCAGAGTCTAATCATCTTTATTGTCATTTGCACCGCATGTGGTACATGTGATGAAACAAGATTATGTACACAAGGTCCCAGTTACATCCAACAACAAAATGTGAGAGAAAAACAGCAATAACATGTAGGATATAACTAAGAAAAACATCAACTAGAAATACACTAAGCCCTAATATAATAGGAAAACATAATTACAAACAGCAGCACGGACATGAGTCTGTATGAGCAGATGGTCACAAATGAACACAGAAACAAAAAAACAGATCAGCATGTTGTGATGTTTTGCAGTAATTACTGTTTTCTAATTGTTTATTTATTCATGAGTCTAACAGCCTCAGGGTAGAAGCTGTTCCTCAGTCTAGTGGTTCTACATTTGATGCTCCTCAACCTCCTTCCTGAGGGGAGTGGGGCAAAGAGTTTGTGTGCTGGGTGAGTGGGGTCTTTCATGATACAGGTGGCTCTCTTCCTGCATCTGGAGGTGTAAATGTCTGTGATGGTGGGGAGACTGACTCCAACATCTTCTGTGCAGCCTTCACCACTCTCTGCAGAGCTTTTCTTTCTGCAGCTGTGCAGCCTCCATGCCACACGTTGATGCCGGAGCACAGGATGCTCTCAACGGCACACGTGTAGAAGGAGGTGAAGACAGACAACACCACCGCCCTGATCAAAAAAAGGTAATCAGAGACTCTACTTCCTCAGACGGCTGAGAAGAGCTGGTCTGGGAAGCTCAGTCCTCACCTCCTTCTACAGGTGTGCGATGGAGAGCATCCTGTGCTCACACGTTGATGCTGTAGCACAGGATGCTCTCCACTGCACACCTGTAGAAGGAGATGAGGACTGGGCTACTCAGACCAGCTCGTCTCAGCCGCCTGAGGTAGTAGAGTCTCTGATGAACTTTGTTGATCAGGCTGGTTGTGTTGTTGGTCCAGCTGAGGCTATAATTCAAGTGCACACCCAAGTACTTGTAGCTGGAGACCAGTGGTGGAGAAAGTACTCAAACACTGTTTATAAGTAAAAGTACAAATAAACAGACAAAAATGTACTCTAGTAAAAGTAGAAGTACCATTATATTGTGTTTACTTAAGTAAAAGTAAATAAGTACTTGCTTTTAAAAATGCTTAAAGTATTAAAGTAAAAGTACTTGCTGAATGTATTGCCTAATGCAATGGTCTACAGTATCATTAAGTGTGTGTACTGTACGCATATTTTCTGTAATACATTAATAGTGTTTTTCCATTTTAAAGAACAATGCTGCAGATAACACATGTTTTTATTGTGTTTACTCTGTGACACAGTTCACACTTGGACTTGTGATTCTGTGTGTCAGAATTTCAGGGATGACATGCAGAGTTAAATGTCATTAAGCAAAATAAGAGAGGAATTATTTTACCTTTGAAAGTTTTTATTTAACACAAAGCAGAACCAATGTGTCATTTTAACTGCAGTAAACATGTTTAAATTAAAGTTATCTGTCTGAAAAAAAGGAGCATTATGCCAGGTTTCCACCAAACGCTTTTCGCGCCTCCGAAGCAGCCACTTTACATTGAAAGTCTATGTGGCCGGGCATGTTGGATGCGGCGCATCTACAGCAGTTCAAGCAGCGCGGCAGTGAGTGGCAGCTTTTTTCCGCTCCCACGTCACCTCCGAGCAGCGACTGTCGAAGCTCGATTTGTCCTGCTTCTGCTGCTCGCAGCTTAGCAGCAACCAATCGGGATAGACTCTGCCATGTGATCACGCAACAACGACAGGACTTTTTTTTGGACTTTTCAAACTTACCCATCGAGCCTCCATGAAGAAAACAGCCTCCGGTAAGAAACTTGGCATTTTTACAGTTGCCGCTGTCCGCTCGAGCGTACGGTCACCCCAAACATAAAAAAATGTTTTAATCTCAACAAAGACTTTAGGAGCTGCAGTTTGGCTCATAAAAAATCCACTCAAGTAGTAACGAGGCTCATGTACAGCTGATTTTTTATCTGCCCGGTGTAGAAGAAACAAACGGAAAAGGAGCCAGCCGCTGCTCCCACTGCGTGTCTGCAGACATGTTCGATGAGAACAGACATCTGTTGACAAGCAGCCAACACAGTGCGGTAGGAGATTTTTTGCAGCGCGAAAAGCGTCTGGTGGAAACCCGGCATTAGACCTGACAAAGGAACAGACACTGATCATTTCACCTCCAGTTTGTCATCAACTCTAGTTAAAATATTGTCCAGTCAACCATGGATCAAAAGTGAACAATATTTTAAATTCCTGACACCATTTTCAAAACTTGGATCTGAGTGTCGAGACATTTCTTGTCTCCTAACATCCCATGAACTGATACATTTTAATATTGATACAAGAATTTATTGTTCAAGTTCAGAAGAAGTTGGTTTTCACAGTTTTTTGAGTCCAGTCTGGTTTTT
>JBBPBX010068143.1:0-19216 GCA_038048925.1 Garcialebias charrua
CGTAGGGTGTCGAATGCCTGCTGACAGTCTTGGTTCCAGGTGAAGTCACAATTTTTTGCAACAGGCGGAAGAGTGGAGCAGCAAGAAAAGTCTTTCACAAATCTTCTGTAGTAGGAAGCCAGCCCAAGGAAGCTTTTAAGCTAGACTTGGTCTGTCGGAGTGGGCCAGTCCATAATTGTGTGGACCTTTTCCTCCAAAGTGCTGACGCCCTCACAACCCAGCTTGTGGCCCAGAAATTCCACCTCCCTCCTCATGAAGTGGCACTTGTCTGGGTGTAGCTTCAGGCCTGCAGCAGCCACTCTCCCCAGCACCTGTTTCAGGGAGTCCAGAGCAGCATCAAAGGAGCTTCCGTGCACCAGGAGGCCATCCAGGTAGACCAGACACTGCTGTCGTGGGACCTCAGCCAGTACCCTATCCATGAGTCTCTCAAAGGTGGCAGGAGCGTTGCATAAGCCGAAGCTTAGTACTCTGAACTGCCACAGTCCCCTGTTGGTGCAGAAGGCTGTCTTAGAAGGGGGTAAGAATCCTTTTTTGTGACTTTATTGAGGGGTCTGTAGTCTACACAAAAGCGCATCCTTGTGCTGTTTTTCTTGGGTACCATCACCACAGCGGAGGCCCACGGGCTGTCAGATGGCTCTATGATGCCTGTCTCAATCATCTCACCCAGTTCTCTGTCAGCAACCTCCTGGAGAGCTATGGGAAGGTGGAGAGGACGCACTTTAATAGGACGAGCATCCCCAGTGTCAATGGTGTGCTCCACCAAGTGTGTCAGACCCACTTCGCTCTCTTTAAGAGCAAACGTGTCCTTAAACTCCAACAGCACCGGCCATAGGTTTTCCTGCTACTGATGAGTCAGTCCCTCACAGTTCTTGGACCAGATTTCTCTCACTGCAGACAGCCTCTCCTCCTCTTCAGTTTGATGTTCAGCTGGTGGCAGTGCCAAAGTCTCTGAGGTGTAAGCAGCTACAGCTTCAGGGGCTGGGCATGACGAGGGGAAGACCAGCTGCACGTTCCTCTCTTCAGGCAGTATCAGGGCACCCATGCCTAGGTCAATCACACCACCAATGTCTCATAGAAAGTCCAACCCGAGGATACATGTGTCCTGCATGTCTGCTACCCAGGTAGCATAAGGCACAACGAGATCTCCCACCTTAAACTGGAACGCTCCCCTCCCTCTTATGGGGGTCAGGTCACCAGTCATTGTCTTAAGCTATACATCAGTTGCCTGCACAGTAGCTCCAGTAGGGATGATGTCATGTCTAACAAGTGTTGCGTTGGATCCTGTGTCCAAGAGTACTGTACAAGGCACCCCAGTGACCACCACTGGAATGTGGCAAAAGTTACCCACTTGTGTCCAACCCACAGCAATGATGGTGCCTGGTGGAGATGGTACTAGACTGGGGGTGTTGGTCTCACAGACCCGTGCACTCCCACCTACACGGGCCCTTGGGCGTTTCCCGGCACAGCTGCAAACCTGCGACACTGCCTGATGAGGTGGCCTGTTTGCCCACAGCCCCAGCAGCTCTGCGGTCGACGGCGTGGGTCAACTTGGGAAGCAGATGACTGAAGAGCAACGGTCTGCGTCGTACTGAGTGGTCCCCTTGTCCTCCCCAGCTGCTCGCCCAGAGCTGACAGTACTCTCACTATTGGTGCGTCCTCAGCTCCACCAATGGATCCTGTCAGCATCTCCCTTTCCAGCGCTAACTCTAGGGCTGCCCCAAGCGTTTCTGGACGTGCCAGCTGAGTCTGTATTCTGAGTTCTTTGGGACTGAGGGCCTACAGGAACTGATCACGGGCGAGCTGTGCCTGCACTACAGGTGGCATGTTGGCATAAGCCCGGCTCCTGCAGAGACACTCAATGTCATGGGCCAGAATACGGAGGGTCTCCACAGGCTGTCTGCGTCTATTGTGAAACTCTGATCGCAGCAGCACAGGCTGGTTATACTGTCCAAATCGTCTCTGTGGTGTCCCAACCAGCGTAGCATAGTCTCTCCTCTCCTCCTTGCTCGGCAGCAGTAAACAGGCAGCTGCATCCTCACACAGGCACAAAGCTAATTGCAGTGCTTTATTCTCCTCATCCCAGCCAGCAGCTGCAGCTAACAGTTCAAACTGAACAATAAACACCTCCCATGGCGTCTTTCCATTGAACTTTGGCGTTTTTATGTTTGCCGCTACTTCTCGCCACCGGGCGCCGCCATCTTTGTTTACATCACGTGATGGTGTATTACCGCGGTCGAGGCGAGTAAAGTTCTCGTGTCTAGCCAAACCTGGCAAGAATCCAGCTTCAGCAAACATTTGCAACGCCGTGGCTCTCACTCTGTGAGCAGTCGAATGCAGCCGGGCTTCCATCTCCAGCTCCTCCAGTTTAATCTTGTCTGCCAACATCAGTTTCCAGCAGTTTACTCCGCCGCGCGCTTCAGAGGCAGCTCGTAGTTTCACTTCTGACACCAATGTAACGTTGTCGCCGTCACTCAAGCATCAGACGTTCTGCTTCAGCCAACGCTTTATTAAGGAACATAAATAACAGGTAAACTCAGGGTCACTGTTTGGCTGTGACCCACGCCAGAACTCCTCAGCTTCACAACAGGTGCTTCCAGCATCAGAACAGAACTGCCAACCTCTCACAAACCCCGCCCAATCTCATTTCCCAACAACCCCTACGTCATAAACAGGACATGTCAAACCTTAGAACCAGTAACAGTGTAACAGGAATAATTAACACTTAACATGACTCTTCAAGGATCATTACAATATCATTGTTTTGATCGTTCTATTTGACCGTTTAGTAAGATTGGCTTGGGGATGATAGCTGGTAGTGAACTTTTGAATCACACCCCAAGTGCAACAGTGTTTTTCCATCTCGTGGCTCGTAAATTGAGGGCCACGATCTGATACCAGCTCTCGAGGAACACCAAAGCAGGTAAATATTTCATTCTTTAAGATGCAGGTAATCTTCTGAGTTTTGTTGTCTTTCCTTGGAAACATTTCTACCCACTTAGTGAAATAGTCAACGGTTACCTACGGGTATTTATTTCTCTTCTTGCTACGGGGAAGAGGTCCCATCAGGTCAACGCTAATCTTTTCCCATGCTTCGGTAGGTTGCATGAGCCCCGCTTAGTGATGTCATTAACGCGTTACTTTGTAACACGTTACTCCACTCTGACCACTTTTTTCAGTAACGAGCAAACTAACGCGTTGCTTTTCAAAATCCAGTAATCAGATTAAAGTTACTTATCAAAATTTACGGTGCGTTACTTTTTTTTTGTCATTTTCTGTAGTACTGTAATTTTATTTTATTTCCTCATGCGTATTGGGTCGGGGAGTGATTTTAAAAAAAGACGCTGTGAAACCTGACACCAGGCTGACAAATGTACGGATGAAGTGAGGAGGATTGTTGTCTAGCTTCAAAAACACGGTAAAAACAATTATTTGTTTGCTAAAATTTATAGCAAATATGTGTCTGAGCTTAACCTATTTTTAATAAATTCACGAAATGGTCAATGATCAGCTGGATTTAAAAAAGTAGTTCACTATGTGCACGCGTACATGCGCGCGGGTGGGACGGTGGGACGCGCGGGTGGACAGAACACCGTCCCACACGCGCGCGGGTGGACAGGACTGTCCCACTCGCACGCGGGTGGACAGAACCGTCCCACCCGCGCGTGGGTGGACAGAACGTTGGACAGTGTTCTGTGCAACCAGCCCCATCCCACTGCACAGAACAACAGTGACGGAGCTAGACTTTAATTGCTGGGGGGCCGAGGGGGGGCCAAGGCTATCGGTAAGGGGTCCACTTACAATGGTTAAAAATAGACTTATCCCAACTTTTTTGGGATTTGTTGACGCTATGAAATTTTGAAACAACATATTTTTACCTTAAAATTATACATTCTCTCAGTTTAAACTTTTGATCTGTGATCTAAATATTTTTAAGTTTAGAAATCAAGTCTTTTTATTTATTTATTATTTATTTATTTATTTATTTAAATTTTATTCATTTCATTAAAATCAAGTAACAAATTTAAAAAAACATACATTCAAAATAAAATGAAAGGCAACAGATGAAGAATAATCTTACAATCTCTGCCCCTTTTACCCAAAGATACAAACAACAATAATTTACCAAAGAACAAAGTTAACATCATCAAATCAAAGACTACCGTATTTTCAGATGTATAGGTCGCACCTTTTTATGTTTTTTCAAGGCCTGCGACCTATACACCGGTGCGACCTATATATGGCTTGTTATCACTTTCGGCGAAACAACATTTTAAATCCAGCTCATTTCACAATTACGTTCATTTATTAGGGGACCAAAAAACATGAAAAAACAGAAAAAACAAAAAACAGACCAAACAGAAAAAACAGAAAAAACAGAAAAACAAAAAACAGAAAAAACAAAAAACAGACCAAAAAACATGCTTGTTAGGCTGATTGGTGACTCTAAATTGACCCTAGGTGTGAGTGTGAGAGTGGATGGTTGTTTGGTGTGAGTAAAACAGGTCCCTCTTGTAAATGAGTCCCCGTGACTCAACGAGGCTAGCCTGTATAAATAAAGGTTGAATGAATTAAGGAAAAGTTCAGCTCAGACACATATTTGCTATACTTTTTATCAAACAAATAATTGTTTTTAAGTGTTAATCTTCTTAAAACCCTTGCTGTGCGCTCATGTGGCAGACATTTGCAGCAGAGCTAAACGTAGGTGCGACCTATACACCGGTGCGACCTATCTAGGGATTTTTTCCAATCTATTGGTGATAATTGGATGGTGCGACCTATACACCGGTGCGACCTATACACCAGAAAATACGGTACATCAACTCAAACAACGATTCATATAAATTCTTATGCTAGTTTTTCATATTCTTCCAAAAAAATCCCTTTTAACAATCTCTTAAATATATACCGATATCTGGCTGTTTTAACACATTGGTGGCCAAGATGGTGTAGTGGCAGGGGAACTGACTTGGGACCCTAAGGACCCAGGTTCGAACCCCAGTCACAGCATAACTTGTGGTGTGTTTGAGCAGCACACCTCATCCCAATTGCTCCCCGGCGCGCTTACTATAGCTGCCCACTGCCCCACCTAGTGGTGATTGGGTTAAATGCAGAGTCAAATTTCGTCTTGTATGGGAACATACATATATGACAAAAATGTGACATTATTATTATTATTATTTTCTTTCAGAAATCAAAAAAGGCATTCAATACAGAACAACTGGACTTTATTTGTAGCAACAAGACGTTTCGCTTCTCATTCGAGGAGCTTTATCAATTCAGTGAGGAGACAGTGAGAGGGAGAAGTTATAACAGGATAAGCCATTGACACGCACCAACATATGTAAATTGGAAACTAACACCCCCACATACTTGGGATAACACGTACCTGTGACCCATTCAAAGTTCAGTGTGTGAAAACAGAGCTTACAGAAAACACACACACATCCTACTGTATGTAAATTGACAAGTCACACCTCACACATTAATAGCAGGGACCTGTCAAAGTCTTTGTTAGTCTAATTCACAAACGAGGCTCCTCTGTTCTCATCAGGTGTGAGACGCTTGGGAACCAAACCCAGGGCTGCACTATAAGTTTAAAAAATTTGGAATCTTAGACCTCCTCCTCTGTTTAACGATGGTTTCTCTCTTTTTACTTAAATCGCCTCCTTCACACCTCTCTCAAACCACCTGTGCTCTCGGTCCAAAATATGTACATTCTGGTCCTCAAAAGAGTGTCCCTTGTCCGTGAGGTGGAGGTGAACAGCTGAGTTTTGTCCAGAGGAGGAGGCTCTCCTGTGTTGGGCGAAACGTCTTGTTGCTACAAATAAAGTCCAGTTGTTCTGTATTGAACGCCTTTTTTGATTTTATCATGTCCTGGACGACTGAGAATCTTCACCAGCATTTTCTTCCAGACCATTCCACAATCTTATTCCTTGAATTATTGTACACCGCTCCTTCAAACTGGTACGAAAACAAGGTTTCACAAACATTTTTGTCCCTTTAAGAAAATAAACAACATATACTTTTTCTAAACAGCTTTAGTGTTTGACTTTGTCCACACTCATAAAACACACAATGAAGTACAAAAAAATGAAAATGTTACTGCTACCCCTAGTGGTCAAAAGTGGTAATAAAGTAACTTAGTAATCTAACTTAGTTACTTTCCAAATCAAGTAATCAGTAACTTAACTAATTATATCAGTAACTTAACTAAATATATATTCTATTACTTTTCCCAAGGACTAATCAGTAACTTAACTAAGTTGCTTTTTCAATGTAACTATGCCATCACTGGCCCCGCTGGCTTCTGATTGTCCGGTTTATATTTTTGGCAGGTGACACAAGTTTTAATATAGGCCCAGACATCTTTCCTGACCGTGGGCCACCAGGCTACTTCCAGTATCCTTAATGTTTTTAGTTTCCCTAAGTGTCCACTTAAAGGGTGATCATGAAAATAACTGAGAAACTGGGTTATCATAGACTTGGGTACAACCAGTTGAAACTTTTCTCCTTGGTCTGTGACAATGGACTACCTGTACATCTTGGACTTTATAGAACCCTATTCTGTTGGGGTTCTTATCAGCAGATGATTGGACCATGTCAAGCAGGGTGGAATATTTCGCCTGAGCCTCCTTGATGTCAGCCAATGCCAAAGGTAACTCTGACCCAGATTTAGAGATGGTCGCTGCAATGTACGCCCTGGGGATTTCACACACTGCTCTTGACAGCGCATCAGGAACCAAGTTATGTAAACCTTTTCTGTATTTGATTTTGAAGTGGTATTCTTGCAACTGAAGCACCCATCGGGTCAAGCGAGAGGTTGCCTTTGTACAATTAAATACCCAAGTTAATGCTGCACGGTCAGTATATAATGTGAACTCTGATCCTTCTATGAAATGCCGCCACTTCTCAACAGCCCACATAACAGCCAAGCATTCTTTCTCTGAGGTAGAATAATTACACTCCACACCCCTCAGGGTTCTGGCTGCAAAGGCATTGACTCTCTCTCCCTCAGGTGTTATTTGTACTAGTACCGCACCCAGTCCAACATCACTGGCATCCGTGTGTATCTCAAATGGCAGTCGGAAGTTGGGTTGCATTAATATGGGGGCCTCTACCAGGACCTGTTTTAAATGTTCAAATGCCCGCTGGCAGTTTGGACACCATTCCCAATTGCTGGCTTTTTTGAGAAGATTGTACAAGGGTGCAGCTATGTCAGCAAAATGGGAAATGAATTTGTGGTACCAGCCTACCAATCCTAAGAATCGCTGAAGTGATTTCTTATCAGTGGGTACGGGGTAATTTGTGATTGCCAGGCTCTTACTTGGATCTACACGAACCCCACTCCCAGCCACTATATGACCCAAAAATTTGAGTTCTGGTTGAAAGAAGTTGCATTTTATCAGATTCAAAGTCAAGTTTGCTTGGTGTAATTTGGCAAAAACTGCCTCCAAATCTTTCATATGTTGTTCTGGTGTGGGAGAGAAAATGATCACATCATCTATGTAAACAAAACAAAATTTTCCTCTCAGGTCTCCAAGCACCCTTTCCATGAGTCTCTGAAACGAGGCACCAGCATTTTTCAATCCAAAAGGCATACATTTAAACTGATATAATCCAAAAGGTGTTATTACTGCCGTTTTGGCTTTACTTTCTTCAGCCACAGCCATTTGCCAGTAGCCTGATTTCAAATCCAAAGTGCTAAACACTGAAGCTCCGCTCATGGATTCCAGCAACTCATGAATTAGAGGCATGAGGTAGGTATCCTGTCTTGTTTTAGTATTTAAGGCCCTATAATCCACACAAAACCTGAACGTCTTATCTGGTTTTGGGACAAGAACCACAGAAGAAGCCCAAGAAGATTGAGAGGGCTCTATGATGCCATCACGAAGCATTTCTTCTATATGGTCGTTGATTATCTGTCGTTTAAAGGGTGACACCCTGTAGGCTCTCACTTGAACTGGTAACTCATCTGTGGTGTAAATGTTGTGCACTTCCATAGATGTTTTACCTAGAGTGTCAGTGCACACCGTGGGCCAGGTTTGAAGAAGTTGGGTAATCTCTGGTGGTTGATTCAAAACTGTTGTTCTTAAGTCTGCTGGGAAGTCATCTGTGTTTCTTATGGGCAAAGCCACAATCAGGCTCACGTGTGATGGATCCAGACCCACTGAGGAAGTGCTTGGTGCTGAAGCCATAAAGGGATAAAATGAATAACCCCGGGGGCCTTTGACTCCATATGTGTTATCACCCAGATTAATAATAGTCGATGTTTTTGTCAAAAGTCCAACCCTAGAATAATGGGAAATGTGAGGTTCGTGTCTTCTACAATAAATGTGTCCAAAGCCCACATCATTCCATGCCAACAGTACAGAATAGTTGTTTTTCCCAAAGCACTGTAGGTTTTTCCATTGGCTAGGGCAAACTTTTGGTTGTCAGCTCATTTTAAATGTTCATCTGCCTGAGCCATTTCCTGCCACAGGCTATGCTTCATCAGTGTGAATGTGCAGGCTGTATCCAGGACAGCGTTACATTTCTTATCTCTGATTTCTATGGGAACATATAAAAGGGAAGGTGTTGTCCTCTGGCCTCGTTGTACTACGGACACCACATCTGCTGGTCTTTTGAAGTTCCCTTTAGGATATTGTTTTCCTGGTGCTTTTCCTTTGGTCTTTTGCTGGTCAACTTTCCCCCAATAGGCCTTAGCTCCTGCACAGTCTCTTTCCACCTGGGACCCAACGGTAACCAGCTGGTCCATCGTGGTGACAGTTCCTCTGAGGCAACCAGCCAGTTTAGGATTGCAGTTGTTTAGGATCCTTCTTACTAGGTCGGCTTCAGAGATATCTGGCTTCCACCTTAAACACAAGGCCCGATAGTCGAAGGCAAAGTCCCTCAAACACTGCTCCGGTAACTGCACCATGTCCCGTAGTTTTTCTTCCACCTCCGCGAGGTAGTCTGGGGGAAGAAATGCAGCATAGAAAGCTTCCTTAAATTCCATCCAGTTCTGGATTCCATTCTTGGCCACACACCACCAGCTGTGAGCAGGACCTTTTAAGACACCAGTCAAAGCACCAATTAATTCAGGGTCAGAGAGTGGTCTCACCGACAAGAAAGTTTCACATTGGTCAATTAAATTCAACACATCAGCAACCTCTTGTGCCCCTGCAAATGAGGGAAAGTCCATGTGGATGGGAGGCTTGGCATAAACTGCTGGTATTCTCCCAGATGTGAGAGGGACAAGTGTGTGAAGCATAGGTGTCACACTACTGGAGGATGGTATAGCTGGAAGCACCTCGGTAGGGACAGTTGCAGGTCGATTGGGATCAGAGCACATGGACTTTGAGATTTTCACTAATGAAAAGTCAAAGTCAAAGTCAAAGTCAACTTTATTGTCAGATCTGCAATATGTACAGTGCAGGACATACACAGGACCGAAATTGCGTTTCTCTCAGTCCCTCGGTGCAACAGTAAACATCTAAACATTGAAACACTGAAACATATAATAATAGACATAAGCATAAAAATAGTAAAACTAACACTGTCCTGAGTTTTTTTTTTTTTTTTTTTTTTTTTTGCATAGTGGTATAAAAAAAGAGTATAAAAAGTATAACTAAAATAAACTAAAGGTTTCTAGCATTGACATTTGCAAAGTGGCAAAGCAGCGTATGAGTCAATGTACACAGTATATGTATGAGGTAGTAGTTGATGTTGTTGTAGAGGCAAAAAGTGGCATATGCAGTAAGGCACATTGGGCATCCCTAAATAAGACCGTTCAGAGCACACTGTATATGTACCAGCAGTGGTGTAGATATTAGAGTAGTGTAAATAAATGTAAACAGTAGTAATTACATGTAAGCAGTAGTAATAAAAGTAAACAGTATTAATAAATGTAAACAGAGAATGTAAACAGTATTATGATTATAGGCAGTGATGTAATACAGACATTAGTGCAAGTATGAGAAGTAGTGCAAACTGTATGAGCACATGACCGAGAGTTTAGTGAAAACCCGTTTGGTGACACAGAGTCTAGTGTTAAAAACTTTGTGTTGAGTGATAATATGTGAGAAAGTTTTAGTGTTAAGGCAGTTCAAATGGGAGGGGAGGCAGAGCAGGCAGAGTGTTTAGCATTCTGACTGCCTGATGAACAGAGCTGTCTCTCAGTCTGCTGGTTCGAGCCTGGAGACTCCTCAGTCTCCTTCCTGATGGCAGCAGTCTGAAGCAGCTGTGTAGTGGGTGTGTGGGATCACCTGCCATGCGGTGGGCTTTCCGAGTGAGGCGTTTGCTGTGTAAGTCCTGCAGTGAGGGCAAGGAGGTGCCCACGATCTTCTCAGCTGCTCTCACAATGCGCTGGAGGCTCTTGCGGCAGGATGCAGTACATGCACCAAACCACACAGTGATGCAGCTGGTCAGGACACTTTCTATGGCACCTCTGTAGAAGGTGCTCATGATGGGGGTTGAAGCTCCAGCCCTTTTCAGCTTGCGGAGAAAGTAGAGACGCTGGTGAGCCTTCTTTGCCAGTGCTGCAGTGTTCCTGCTCCAGGACAGGTCCTTTGAGACGTGCACTCCCAGGAACTTGGTGCTGTCCACTCTCTCCACTGCGGTGCTGTTGATGGTCAGAGGGGCATGTTGGGCATCCCTCTTCCTGAAGTCCACAACAATCTCCTTTGTCTTCTCCACGTTGAGAGTGAGATTGTTGTGTCCGCACCACAAGGCCAGGCGGCTCACCTCGTTCCTGTAGTCCGTCTCATCGTTGTTGCTGATGAGACCTACCACTGTTGTGTCGTCCGCAAACTTGATGAAGTGGTTGGAGCTGTACGATGGTGTGCAGTCGTGCGTTATAAATTGAAAGTGCGTTATAAATAAAGTGCGTTATAAATTGAATTCATTATTATTATTATTATTATTAGAGCATGAACTTGAACTTGGCTGATAGACATTTTGTAGATAAGTAGCTGGCTGGATGGAATGAGGTAAGTTTGACTTCTGACATGTTGAGGTAAACATTGCTGGTAGCCGTACAATCGAAGAAGCCATTAAGTGTGTCCTTTGGTCAGCAGACAGATCCAAAGTGTGTTCGGCATTAATAAGGGGTCGGGTAGCAGTAGATCGATGTGCGCGCTTCAATTTCTCCACCTCTACCTTCCACTTCTCATCACGTCGCTGTAAACACTGAACTAATTTTCCCTCAAACTCTTGTAAGGTAGTAATCATCAGCTGTTCTAATGCCTCCACATTTTTGTCTATATATGTTCTTATATTTTGCTCTCGATTTAAAGCACTGCTCACTGAGTCCTGAAAATTTCCCTCCAAAGTGTTAACCTTCTCCCCCACTGTTTTCAAATCATCTTTAAGCTTAAATAGGTCTGCTTGTGAGAAATATGGTAAATCATCATCTTCTTCCTCATCATCACTTTCTTCATCTGAAGCATATAATGAACTAAGTAAAGAAGTTATTTCCCCCACAGGGTTTCTACGGGTTACCCAAGCATCATCTCTTGGACAACTACCTGCTAAATCAGTTTCTAAAGGAGGACATGTTACTCCATCTGCTTCTTGCAGTGAACCCTCTACCTCAGCTTCAGTTAGTTGTGAGGGATTTTCTTCCATAATATCAATAAAGTTATCAATCTTGATGCAAAATGATTTTTTTTCTTTTTTAACAAAACCCCAAACAACAACAACAGTCAAATATGATACCTCGGCTTAACACATTCAAAAAACATTGTTTCCCCATACGGGCCACCATCTGTAACAATCTCCCTTTTAAACGTGAGCTTGTACACGCTCAAGAGAGTTCTTTTAACTATTTTTGAATGTAATCAGGAAACTGAGTATAACACTAGACCGCCATAAATAAACATTATATGAAACATCAATAAATAAATAAATAAATTTGGACACGTCAACTTCAAGGTGCCATAAGGCGTGGCTGTATTAATCAAACAAAAATCAGCTGTTCCAATCGTGATTCAAACATAATTAATTACACACAAGCACATTTACATGAACATAATAAAGTTTCTGAAAAAGTTCAAGTTCCCATAAACTTACCCCAGAGAGATCTCTCGTTAATTATAATAAATTGTCCCATGAAAAAAAAGTCGGCCGTTAGTCACTCAAAAAATATTAAAAAATGAAAGACTCGTTGGGGCCCATATGATCCTCCAGTCTCTCACAACGACAGGAGGAGGAAAAACAAATAAGGAAATGTCTCACCGGGTTGGCGTCTGTCCCCGGAGTTTTCTTCTCTCAACCTGGAGCGCTCTCCTCCAATAACGCTCCAGGGAATCCGGACCGATCCTTCCCTGGGTGGCACTTTAAGTTAATCTGTGAAAGTCTTCTTCTCCCTTCCTGAGTTGGGTCTAACTTCAGCATGAAGCCCAACTCCAGATTTCCTGGGCTGATTCGGGAGCTCCACCGGTCCGTTCGCTGCGTCTCTACACGCGTCTTCACCTGCCACACCCCCCTAAGCGCTCAAACCCTTGTCCTTTTATCAGCTCCGGTAAAGCTGTGAGTCACGTGAACCAGATAATTTTTCCAGTGGATACTTTTGAGGCTAAAACATACAACTACAAGACATTCTTGTATTTATATTAACACAAACATTTTATTTATGTTCCCTTTATTTAGGACCAAGGTAAACCTTTTTTTCCCCTCACAAATACAGTCATTTAGTGTGATGTCACAAGTTATACATGTTTGATGTTAAATGTATGATTTGTTAATAAATGATTCATCTCCTGGTGAATCAAAGATAAATTGACATTTCATGCCTTTTACATCTGGTCACAAATTTATTGTTTATATCTGTGAAAAAGAAGAGATTCCGTGAATTACTATTCTCACCTTGAACGAGTGTTGAATAAGTAATTAATTAAAGTAGAAGCGTGTCAGTTAAACTGTCCCACGTCTTTTACATCTGGTGACCCGTACGTGCTTCTAAAAATTGATTTAAATTGATTTTGTGTGGTCTCATATGAACTTGAAGACGTCATGTTTGCATAGTCAGATATCCAAGTTTTTAGACTCTAAAATATTTTTTTTGGCTGGAAAGTGTTCAGAAACGGCAAGAAACTGCATTTTGATGTCATTTAAGCTGAAATTATCATTGTTCAACCATTTAAAACCTTATTTGAGGCTTTTTGGGTTAATATTTGATGTTGTGGTGTGGTTTTGACCTCGGTTTCATGCTGACGTGTCACAGATAAAAGCGCATCTACGTTAATGACCGCTGCATCATTTGCCTAATAAGCTCTGTTTTTACATCTGCAAGAATCTCCTGTGTGTGGTGTTTCTCATGTTTATTTTAAATAAAAACTTTAGAATAACATGTGTACAGACAAACACTCTTGTTTATTTTAAATGAAAGAAATTTTAAAATAACATACAAAAAGCAAGAAAGTTCATACTCAATAATCCAGGTATCAAATCTGATAAGTCTCAATCTGGTCATCTGGACCGTTTCTTTTAGTCGAAACGTTTCACCCTCAGTCCAGAGGGCTTCCTCAGTCAGAGTTCTAGCACACTGATCTTCCCCCACCAAGCTGTAAACAACTTATGTGGACCAACCAGTTTGCTGGAGCCATATAACATACATACATACATACATACATACATACATACATACATACATACATACATACATACATACATACATACATACATACATACATACATACATACATACATACATACATACATACATACATACATACATACATACATACATACATACATACATACATACATACATACATACATACATACATACATACATACATACATACATACATACATACATACATACATACATACATACATACATACATACATACATACATACATACATACATACATACATACATACATACATACATACATACATACATACATACATACATACATACATACATACATACATACATACATACATACATACATACATACATACATACATACATACATACATACATACATACATACATACATACATACATACATACATACATACATACATACATACATACATACATACATACATACATACATACATACATACACACACACACACACACACACACACAGGTTTGTCAATGTGGTTTAGCCGGACTTTTTCGCCAAACCCGCCCGAAGGTGTAATACGGGGTCTACCCCTTCCCGAGGTCCTAGCGACCTGGGACCAAGCTCAGAGCACTCTAAAAATTTTGAAAAAAATTTGGGTCACTTTAGCTTTCCGATAGGAGCTTCACAGCACGTTTTACCACCCAGACTCCAGTGTGGTTTACAAGGACGTCAAAAAATGTGGTTTATGAGGACAAACATGCATTATGGGGTCTTTAAAGGGACATTTAAACTCCGCCTACTTAACATAAAATTAACATAAAACACACAAATGTGACAGGAGGACAAACATGCATTATGGGGTCTTTAAAGAGACATTTAAACTCCGCCTACTTAACATAAAATTAACATAAAACACACAAATGTGACAGGACACTGCATTAGGAGAACAGTTTTTTGAACTGATTTTATTAAACAAATTAGGCACATACTTTATTTATATTCACTAACAAATCTTCAAATGTTTAAAATAAAATAAAACTTAAATGTTTCAAATAAAATAAAATAAAAACTTAAATTCTGTTGACATATTTACATTATTATAAAACATATTAACATTATATACATATTTCTAAAACAAAATTTTACTTTTTCTGCAGGGTTAATCACAACCTAATGTAAAGTACAGGGGATCCCCGACTTACGAGCGACGAAAGAGTTCCTCAGTCTGAGATGACATATTTACATTTTATAAAACATTAACATTACAAACTTGTACATATTTCTAAAACAAAATTTTACTTTTTCTGCAGGGTTAATCACAACCCAATGTAAAGTACAGGTGATCCCTGACTTATGAGCGATGAAAGACTTCTGAGATGACATATTTACATATTATAAAACATTAACATTACAAACTTGTACATATTTCTAAAACAAAATTGTACTTTTTTTACAGGGTTCACCACAACCCACTGTAAAGTACAGGTGATCCCCGACTTACGAGCGACGAAAGAGTTCCTCAGTCTGAGATGACATATTTACATATTATAAAACATTAACATTACAAACTTGTACATATTTCTAAAACAAAATTGTACTTTTTTTACACGGTTCACCACAACCCACTGTAAAGTACAGGTGATCCCCGACTTACGAGCGATGAAAGAGTTCCTCAGTCTGAGATGACATATTTACATATTATAAAACATTAACATTATAAACTTGTACATATTTCTAAAACAAAATTGTACTTTTTTTACACGGTTCACCACAACCCACTGTAAAGTACAGGTTATCCCTAACTTACGAGTGACGAAAGACATCCTCAGTCTGAGATGCTGTATTCAGCTCAGTCTTATAAAGACTTCCTTAGTCTGAGATGTTGTATTCAGCTGAGTCTTATAAATAAAGACTTCCTGATGACAGCCAAAACCAGCTGCTCACATGATCAAGGAGGACCATCAGCCTAAACATTGCCCATTTTCTACATCCATCCATTATCTTTACCCGTTTCTTCCATTTTGGGTCACGGGGGTCGCCGGTGCCCATATCCAGCAATCATAGGGCAAGGGGCGGGGTGCACCTTTCACGGTTCGCAAGTTTATCACAGGGCATCACATTTGTTACATGAAAACATAAAACACTAGAAAGCTTGTTGAACAAGACACATACTAAAATTAAAATACCCTGATGAATGCTCAATAATTCTAGTAGAATAATCAAAAAAGCTAAGTCTGGTCCTCAGGACATTCAAAAAAACAACACAAAGAAAAGCAAAAAAAAAAAAACTGGAAATGTTTAGTCTTTTGTCCAAGTCTGGAGATAATGTATTCAACTCAGTATTATAAATAAAGATTTCCTCAGTGTGAGGTGCTGCATTCAGCTTAGTCTCATAAATAGCACCCTCTCACAGTGGATCAACCAGTTTGCAGGTCCTCCTTTATCATGAGAGCAGCTGGTTTTGGCTGTCATCAGCAAATTGGTTGATCCACTGTGAGAGGGTGCTTTTTATAAGACTGAGCTGAATGCAACATCTCAGATTGAGGAAACCTTTCGGACAAATGACTTCCACAGTCTTGGATGCTGTACTCAGCTCAGTCTTATAAATAAATACTTCCTCAGTCTGAGGTACTGCATTCAGCTCAGTCTTATAAATAGCACCCTCTCACAGTGGATCAACGAGTTTGCTGAACAGCCAAAACCAGCTGCTCTCATGATCAAGGAGGACCTGCAAACTGGTTGATCCACTGTGAGAGGGTGCTATTTATAAGACTGAGCTGAATGCAGCACCTCAGACTGAAGACGTGTTTCGGACGAATGACTTCCTCAGTCTTACATGCTATGTTCAGCTCAGTCTTATAAAAGAAGACTTCCTCGACAAAGTTTTTTTTACAGTTTTTACATCAAAGTACAATTCAAACAAAAACACTTTCATCGATTCATCGCAAACCTGTTGCTTCCTCTCACATTCCTCCTTGGTGATCAGTTCACCTCGATATTCCAAAAGAAAGTCATATTTTGCAAAGGATTTATTTGCTAAGATTCCTCAACCTAGTTATATAAATAGGAAAAATTGTATTTTTTGTTAACACTAATAAAGCTCCACATACCTTTTAAGTTCACTGATAAATTTGATGACAAGGCCCTAAATAAAGACTTCCTCAGTCTGAGGTGCTGCATTCAGCTCAGTCTCATAAATAGCAAACTCCACTTGAGATTTCATGATAGAATGCAGACTGCTTTGCCTTATGTTTTAAATGTGTTTTCTCCAATATTCCTTGTGTCAGGAGAAAAGCAACATTTTGAAGTGCTGGGAAAAACAGGGAAACTTGTGTCTGACATATTAGGATCAGATATTGCTGCTTTTTCCAGAATCTGTCCAACTTTGGACTGGCTACATTGAAGGGGGACACAGAGACATCTGGACAAGTCTCAGTCCATCACAGGGACACATTTACAAGTCTCCAGTCCATCACAGGGACACATTTACAAGTCACCAGTCCATCACAGGGACACGTGGACAAGTCTCCAGTCCATCATAGGGACACCTGGACAGGTCTCCAGTCCATCACAGGAACACATTTACAAGTAATATAATAATAATAATAATAATAATAATAATAATAATAATAATAATAATAATAATAATAATAATAATAATAATAACTGACAAGTTATAATAATAACAAGTCTCCAGTCCATCACAGGGACACCTGGACAGGTCTCTTCTCTTAGAATTGAGAAAGCCTTTTGGATGAAGGGCGAAACGTCTTCTGCTACAAATAAAAGTCCAGTTGTTTTTTTATTGAACACATTTTTTTGATTGTAACAAAGACCTCGGTACATACCAGGCAACTAGGTTATTAGTCATTTCATTATAAAGCCAGGTTGCATAGGTACCAGGTACATACCAATTGAGTACAAGATAACATGTCATTTTATAGAATAGTCTGGTACAAAATATACATACTGGTTAAATAACCAGTATGCTACCAGTATCTGGGGTATGTACCTTTCTGTATTATGTATTAATATTGTATAAATCTGTGTTACACTTTTAAATACTTTATTTAAAAAAAAAGTTCCTCCATATTTTTTTCAACCTGTAGCTTGGATATCTTTGCCAGTTGTGTTGGGGGAGCTGGTAATCTGTAAAATTCCCTGTGAACACGGATGTCATGGCCCAAGAAGTCTGCAACCTGGTCAAGTTCATTGTTTTTTAAGTTCAAGACTTGTGAGAGCGTGGCTACATGTTTCCGTAGTTGTGTTGACCTGAGGAACTCTGGGTGCTATGCTCCACACTGGCTTGCATGAACACGCAGACTGTCCTGTCCTCTGTAGTGACTCATTGATTTAGGTCTTGCAAATAGAAATAAGTTTGTTTGTAAAACAACACATGTCTCTCTCTTACTTGCCAATAAAGTCAGTGCATCCACCACATTTGGTGCGAGTAAAACTGCAACCTTTCGGCCTCTTTTCACAATGATTTCAACCCGAGTGAAATGGCTGCAGAGCTTCTGTTCAACCGTTGACAAACCCATGGCAACATCATCATGGAGCTTGGTGGTGTCACGCTCCATAAAACTTCGTAGGTGCATCTTTGAAACCTCTCCTGCTCGTCTACGATTGAACACAATGACCTATGCAAGTGTAACTTTTGCAAGTTCTGCATAAGTCTGGGGGCTGGCTTCATCTTTCAAGGTGTTAAAGGCATTTTCTCCTGATTTATTCAGATGCTGATGCAGAAGCTTAACATCTTCAGTGAATGGTAATGTTAATGGCCTATTGTATTTGGCATGATTTTAAGTGCTAAGGGCACTATGAGACACCATCTCTGACCATTTTGATGAGCACAGTTTTTTGAATGCGTCTGACGACTTCATCAGTTGTTCATCTTCTGCCATGAGTGCTCGGCAATGAACAAGGTTACAGATTTTGTTCAGTGTATGTCCCAGTTTTATGGCAAGGCTTGTTTTTTTGTATGAACGTGTTTCTTCATCAAAGCCTGACACAGTCTTTACTGCTTGCACAACTCTCTGGAAGTTAGCAGGTTTCACAGCATCCTCTAGGTTATGTATTGCATATTTTGTGCGCAGACATATCAACAAACGGCCAACTTCATGAAGCTTTTGTCGCATGTAGTCGTATTTTGAGGGGTCTTGTCCATGTCTGTTGTGGAGTGACTGAGCAAACTGAATAATACACAGGTCATTTCTCACAGCTGAGGTAACATCGTCGGGTTTCATACTTTTAATGATCTTACAAACACCACTTCAGATTTCATGATAGAATGCAGACTCTTTAGCCAAAGCCAAACTCAGCACTTTGGCTCTTCCAGGTGGATTATCCATATCCATATTTTCTGGCTTACAGGGGCATCTACGGACATGTCTCCATAGTTGCTTTTGAACGTACATTCCTTCACAGTAGATACAGTGAATAAATGTTCCATCTACGGCCTTAGCTTTTGTCTTTCTCTTCACTTTCAAGGGCCCTTGTCCACCTTGTAAAACTGCATTGTTATGCTTGTGAATTCCCCTGTTCCTCAATTTTTCTAATAAAACTTTGCGCTCTTTAGAATCCTTGTGAAGGGAAAACAGTTGGATAATTTCAGGATGCGTCTGGTGTGTTTGCAAATGGCGTGAAATTTTAGTTT
>JBBPBX010068144.1:4501-19216 GCA_038048925.1 Garcialebias charrua
ACCCCAATGCCCCACAAGGCCAGATCCCAGACCCCCCACCTCACTATGTAACGGAGCCGATCAAAGGAGCCCAAATAGATTGATCTGATGTGTCGGCAGATGCTGTTTCAAGACTAATATGATCTAACAGAAGATTTTTATACTGATTAATGCTAAGATTATTATTTTTTTTCCAATTCAGGAGTATGGTTTTCTTTGTGACGCATAAGTCAGTGAAAATCATGCGGGATGCATTTTTTTCTAGTGTAACATCTTTTTAAAAAAGCCAATAAGCAAACAGACAGAGAGAGTGGAATATTACATTTCAGACATTTAGACAAGTCTTCACAAACCTGGACCCAGAACCTCTGAACGGGTGGACAAAACCAGAGTGCGTCGATATAATCATCAGGTATATTGCCTGTGCACGTTGAGCAGTTGTTAGATGATGTAAATCCCATCCAAAACATTCGCTGACCTGTATAATGTACTCTATAGAGAACTTTATACTGTATTAACTGTAAATTGGAGATTCTAGTCATTTTAAATGTTTTTAAACATATTTGAGACCAGGTGTTTTGGTCAAAGTTGACTGATAAATCTGTCTCCAAATTTTGTAACAGGTAACGTTATGGAGTCATCGATTCTAGACAATTTCTTGTATACAGTATTTTAGATAATAATTTGGAGGTTTAAGTTTAATGAACTCTAACACACATAATAATAATAATGTCACCTGTGTATGTTTCCATACAAGACGAAATTTGACTCTGCATTTAACCCAATCACCACCAGGTGGGGCAGTGGGCAGCTATAGAAGGTGCGCCGGGGAGCAATTGGGATGAGATGTGCTGCTCAAACACACCACAAGTTATGCCGTGACCGGGGTTCGAACCTGGGTCCTTCGGGTCCCAAGTCGGTTCCTCTCCCACTACACCATCTTGGCCCCGATTGGTGTTTCTAAAAATGTTGTATTATGCTTAAATTTCTTTTTTACAATAGACTTAATTTGTTGATATTCTAAGAAGTATTTATTGTCAATCTCATATTGTATTATTAATTCATTAAATGGAATAAAGTCTACACCATCAAATATGTGTTCCAGACGTTCAATTTCCTTAATCCTCCAACCTGCAAAGTTTAACATATTATTTTCTTGCTGTATGTCAGGATTGTTCCAGATGGATGTTTGTCTGCATGGGAGTAGTGAAGACTTTGTCATTTTCAGATACTCCCACCATGCAGTCAGAGATGAGCTAATACTTACACTTTTAAAGCAAACGTGTTTTTTTTGTATTTGTGCTAATAAATGGCAGATCTGAAATCCTAATATTATTACATAAAGTTTGTTCTATGTCTATCCAAGTTACATCTAGTGCATTTGGATTTAAACACTTTGATATATATTGTAACCTATTGGCTAACTAGTAGTGATAGAAGTTGAGGAGTTCTAATCCTCCGGTATCTTTAGATTTCTGTAATGCTTTTAAGCTAATACATGGGGTTTTGTTTTCCAAAGGAATTTAGATATGAAAGAGTCCAGGGACTTAAACAATTCAGTTGAAGGTTTATTTGGAATCATTGAGAATAAATAATTTATTCTCGGCAGGACCATCATTTTTACTGAGGCAACTCTTCCCATAAGTGATATGGGTAGAGATCTCCATCTAGTAAGATCGTCTTCAATTTTCTTTAAAAGTGGGATATGATTTAATTTTATTAAGTCTTCCAATCTAGGAGAAATGTTAATACCCAAATATGTAATGTTACCTGATTGTAGTCTTTCATTGAGAGAAGTATTAAACACGCAATTTATTGGAAGAGCTGTAGATTTTGACCAATTTATCAGAAACTTTTGAGAACGAGTTTATTAATTCGATAACATTAGATATTGAGTTTTCTGAGCTTTGAAGGAAAAGTAAAACATGGTCAGCATAAAGACAAACTTTATGTTATATATTTTGACACTGTATGCCTTAATATAAGCAGTTTGCCTTATTGCTGCTGCTAAAGATTCAATAAAAATAGCAAATAGTATGGATGAAAGTGAGCATCTCTGCCTGGTGCCCCTCTGTAAACAGAAACTTGAAGATATTTGATTATTTGTCCTGACACATGCTTTTGGTGAGCTATATAGTATTTTTAACCAATTAATAAAATAGTTCCCAAATCCAAATCTAATCAAGGTAGCATATAAAAAATTCCAATTTACTCTATCGAATGCTTTTTCTGCGTCTAAAGATAAAATAGCTGTTTCAATATTTTTACTATATGAATACTCTATTAAATTATATAATCTGCGAGTGTTTGTGGTCAAGTGTCTTCCTTTTATGAATCCAGTTTGATCCAGGTGTGCCTACAACCTCTCTCTGGGCAACCCACATCATGACCTCATTAACTGTCAGAGAACACAACTCTGCAAAACTTGAACTGGACTATGAACTCTACCCCACCAACTTACTGGGCTAGCATGCTACCAGATAATAATAATAATAATAATAATAATAATAATAATAATAATAATAATAATAATAATAATAATAATAATAATAATAATAATAATAATAATGAATTTAATTTGTAACGCACTTTTCATTAACAAAAATCTCAAAAGTGCAGATGAAAGGTACCCTCTGTGTTTCATCCCCTCTTCAACCATCATGTACTTCAGTTTCAGCAGCACGACTGATGATGTCACCATGACAACTACACCAGCCCAATGAACTTTCCTGGGAAACACCACTGGCTGTGATGTCACCATCAAGCAGACTTACAGCCCGAAAGCTCCAGTGCATCAACAATAGCTCTTACTGATGCAATGTGACTGTGTGGTCGTCGCTTGTACCCTTTTCTACCCCACTGGTGGACTGGTGTCTATGCCCCTGTCTGGGTATCAGATGGCTCGATCTTCATCCATCACGATGGAAGCCAATTTTCACTCTCATCATCTTCATCAAAACACTTGCAAAGGAGAAAAAGAGAAGTGCTGGACTTTGTACCACATGACTCCATGACTGGCTCCAGCGTTCCACGTGAGCACAGGTATTGGAGCACTGGAAACCATGTTTTACACTCCCAGTTTCCATGGGATGGAGTGACAAAAGTTGCACTGTACATTGAGACTTTATCATACAGGTTCCACTCCTATGTGAACCTCTCCCTCATCATGGACAAAGGACAGAATGAAGAAATTGCCGCACTAAAACTGATGGTACTGCAGAACAGGATGATGCTGGACTTGCTGACCGCAGCACAAGGAGGTACTTGTGCTCTGATCGGGAATAAATGTTGCATTTATGTCCCAGGTGACAATGACACTCACATCAACGAAGCCATGACATCCCCAAGGAACCTTCAAGCTGCTCATGCCAAGGATTCAACAGGCTTGGGGAGCTCTCTCTGGGACTGGTTTTCTTCTGGGCCATGGTGGAGTCTCCTCTTGAAAATCTGTACACCATTTCTAACTATATTATTCTATATTCTATTCTATTCTATTCTATTCTATTATTATTGATGTTTGGGGAAAAGCACGTAAAACAATCACAAAGCCTATTTTTGTATTACAGAAAAGAGCTGTAAGAATTATCACTAGAAAACATTACTGTCATCCATCAAGCACATTATTTTATCAACTGAAATTATTGAAGTTCCNAGGACCCTGAGCGCAGAGCTCCCAGGGCCACCCAAACAGGACGAACCACTCACCCACCCCCCCAGATCCGACCATAGGGGAGAACTGGAAGAGCCCCACCAGTGACTACACACACTGCCCCCCCCCGGGCAGACAGCAACAAACTCACAGGCCCCCGCCAGAACCCGTTGCACCGAAGTAGTCCCAGGCCTAGGTACCAAGGCCCGGAGACCAGGGACACTCACCCCTCAGGCCCAGGCCTGACAGGACCAGAGGACCTGAAAATACATCAGGAAACTCAGCAGATTTTAGCTCATCCACAGTTGAGGGTAATTTATGAATTTCTTGGAGTAATACAACATCTGCCTTCAATCTTTTAATCTTGTTAAAGATTCTATATTTTTTATGTTGGTTACCGGCTCCATTAATATTCCATGTGACAAACCTTAAAGTGCCCATATTGTGGTTGTGAGAATATAGATAAACCACACCCATTATCAGAAATATAAAAAAATATATATCCAGGTAAAAACATAATCCTTGAGGGTGTTGACTATTTATCATTAAGAAATAATCTAAGTGTTGTTCTTGAAGATACATCATGGTTGTATTTCTTTATGAGGTATTTGTATGGATGGACATGGGTGTATATCTGCCTTTGTGCCTGTGTGCTAATAAATTATATTGAGAAGAAAAAAGAAAGATACAGAAAACATCAAATTAAAGGAAAAACAAACAAGCAAACAACAACAACAAAAACAAACAATAATCGCTGTGACATTGTTCACCTTCACCAGTGCAGACACCGAGCTGTGCTTTAAATTTCTTTTACAAATACCAGTTAATTCACCTCCAGTGTAACAAGCGTTAGACCAGGACTAGTCAACTAAACCGTCCAGGGGCCACAATCACTGAAAGCCGAGCACTCAGGAGTTATTTATCAGTACTTCTTATCATTAAATAACTTTGTTTTATAATTAAAACTCTGATTTTTTTCTTTAAAGGTGTACCCATTGATGGACCTCTTAGTTCACCAGCGGGCCTTATTTAGCCCGCGGGCCTTACATTGAACAGCCCTGCTCCAAACTAACCTGTTGTTCATTTTAATAAAGCCACAGAGTCACGTCCCATTCCCTGTATAGCTGACTGTTAACATGTAGTTTGTCTACAGCCACCATAGCTTTGGCTCCTTCAGAAATACATTTCTTCCTGATTGGAAACAAAACGCGTCTCAGATCGAGGATTTCTTTAGGAAATTGATCATTAACGCTGAAGCCCGTCCCACGTAGCTCTCTGCCCTGACTTCTAACCTTTTCTTTTTGTTTATATTGTTCAAATTTAACAATAATTGGCCAAGGACACTTGTTATCGGACTTCTTAGCTTTGAGCCGGTGAACACGATGGAATGTGATGGATTTTACCATCTCGTTTGGGAGCTTCAGCTGATGTTGAATGAACTCACGAATATTAACTTCAGCGTCCTCCTCTATTCGTTCTGGGATCCCAGAAAAGACAAGATTATCCTTCATGCTTCGAGCTTGTAGATCCAGAATGGACTCTTTGATTTTCCTGTTTTCCCTGGATATCTGCGTCACTTTCTCGGTGAGTTGTTTCACGCCCTCATGCAACCACAAAACATTCTAATGCAGCTGCAGCTCCAAGGTAACTGTTTTTCTCATATTATACTAAAACTTATATAGACAAGTTGTACAACAAACTCAATGTAATTTGTCTTTTTAACAGATTGAAGGGGCCGGATGAGACATCACCTGGAGCCATTTCTAAATTATACAGTTTATGGTTTATAAATTTCAGTTCAGAAGAGTTTTTAATGCAGGTTTGCACAGGTTTTGATATTTTATTAAATATTTACCAAATATGAATCAATATGGTTAAGACTGTGAAGTCTGTACAAAATATATTTCACATTATGTGAAGTTTTGAAAAAATAACAAATGTTAGAGCAATATGGTTAAAAAAAATAACTGTGAAGTCTGTATTTTATGTTGAGTTAAAGATTAATATGTGTGGTAGGCTGAAGTCTGTTTACTTTTGTATTTATATATTTTGAATTATTTGTCTGTGATGGACTAGAAACCTGTCAAGGTGCCCCTGCCTCTTGCACCTTGATGGCTGGACATAAAATTGTTTTAAATAAATGTTCTATTTGTTTATATTGTTGATTATTCTTTTCAGCTTGTCAGTTGCATAATTGAAACAAAATTTATGAACATTTTAATAGCAAAATAATTTCTGAATCGAAAATCTTTAATGAATCAAATAATCAATTTTGAATCGAATCATAACACCAAAAATTAGAATAGAATCGATTCGCCACAGACAGATTCACACCTCTAAGGGAAAGCTCCCTCCTGCAGCTGATCAGCTGGTTTCCTTCTCGCTGCCATGCACATACATTTCTCCTGCTGCATCGGCTTAGTAAAGGGTTAATCCTTTGATTGAATTTTGTCTTCCAACTTAAAATTCAAAGTATGTCATATCGTAAATTTGTCATAATCACAAATTATAAATGTATTAATGTCACGATGCGGTTCCGGTGGAGGACGCAGACCCAGAATGCAGGCGAACAGGACTCAGAGACACAGATGTAAAATAATAATTACTTTAATAAACAAAACAAAAAGACTGAACGGTGCAGTCACTTACAAAACGAGGAAATGATAAATGGCTCCACCAGACATCAGGGAGGAATGGATTGGATTTGAATTATGACCCGGCGAGGAACAGATGAAATGAGAGGGCTTATATACACTGAGGGATAGCGAGTAAACTAAGATGACAACAGGTGAAAGTGATAAGCTATGGACAACAGGTGAAAATGATTAGCGATGAGGCAGGAACTGAGGAGTGAGCAAAAACAGAAAAAACATGACAGGCGCAGAGCCAGACAGGCGCAGATCATGACAGAACCCCCCCCTCAAGGGTGGCACCCGACACCCCCAAGAAGGACCCCCCAAAAGAACAAGGGCGGGCGGAGGGAGGCAACAGGCAGGACGGCGGGCCAACACCAGCCAGATCCGGGGGACGCCCAGGAGGACGCCCATCACCACCAGCCAGATCCGGGGGACGCCCAGGAGGACGCCCATCACCATCAGCTAGTTCAGGAGGTCGTCCAGGAGGTCGTCCATCGAGCGGCGATACGTTAGGCGGGCGACCGGAGTAACGCCCAGCAACGGCCGGAACACCTTCGTCGGCCGGAACACCTTCGTCGGCCGGAACACCTTCGTCGGCCGGAACACCTTCGTCGGCCGGAACACCTTCGTCGGCCGGAACACCTTCATCGGTCGGAAACAAGACCCCGACAGTAGGGACTTGGTCGGCCGGTCCCGAGTCGTCGATGGCAGAACCACGAGAGCCGTTGACACCCGAGACGACCCCAAGCGTAGGGATGTCGAGCGGCGAGACGTCGTCTGCGTGGTCGGGACCCCCGTCATCGAGATCCTCGTCGTGGGGACCCTCGTCGAGCGGCGAGACGTCTTCAGGACTCTCGTCGTCAGGATCCTCGAGACCCTCGTCTTTGTGAGGACCCTCGTCGAGCGGCGAGACGTCTTCAGGACCCTCGTCGTCAGGATCCTCGAGACCTTCGTCTTTGTGAGGACCCTCGTCGAGCGGCGAGACGTCTTCAGGACCCTCGTCGTCAGGATCCTCGAGACCCCCGTCTTTGTGAGGACCCTCGTCGAGCGGCGAGACGTCTTCAGGAACCTCGTCGTCAGGATCCTTGAGACCCTTGTCGTGGGGACCCACTGAGACGTCGTGAGGACCCTCTGCTGAGACGAAGACCCCCGGTGAAGTGAGGCCTCCAGATGGATGAGTGAGGACCTCAGGACCCAGGACCACCTCTCGACCAGTATCTGTGGAGACAATGAGAAATACTGCATCCGATGGACCGGGTGCAAGACCCAGCCTTGGTGCAGGAACCAGTCTGGGTGCTGGGACCGGGACCAGTCTGGGTGCTGGGACCGGGACCAGTCTGGGTGCTGGGACCGGGACCAGTCTGGGTGCTGGGACCGGGACCAGTCTGGGTGCTGGGACCGGGACCAGTCTGGGTGCTGGGACCGGGACCAGTCTGGGTGCTGGGACCGGGACCAGTCTGGGTGCTGGGACCGGGACCAGTCTGGGTGCTGGGACCGGGACCAGTCTGGGTGCTGGGACCGGGACCAGTCTGGGTGCTGGGACCGGGACCAGTCTGGGTGCTGGGACAGGGACCAGTCTGGGTGCTGGGACAGGGACCAGTCTGGGTGCTGGGACAGGGACCAGTCTGGGTGCTGGGACAGGGACCAGTCTGGGTGGTGCAGGCATGGAAACCAGTCCAGGAGGTGCTGCTGGACCTGAGCTGGGAGGTGCATCAGGCTGAGAAGCTGCTACTGGGCTCAGATATTCAGCTGTGGGTGGATGGGTGAGAGCTGCAGCTGTCTGTGAGTTCTGACGTTCAGCAGCTGTGGGACGTTCAGCTGCTGTGGGACGGCTCAGAAGAGAACTTGATGAAGACGAGTTGTGATCAGCAGGAGGTGAGTTAGGAGGTGGACCAGGCTGAACGCGAGCGAGCAGTGAGCGTAACACACAGCTCTCCTCCCAAGCCTGCTCGAACAGTTGCCACGCCCCCAGCGAGTCGTCTTTGTTATCAGCTCCAGTATATGAGGAAATGATTCCTTCGGCGGCGATTAATCTCTCCCACAAAACACTGGAGCTGCAGACTTCCAGGCTCCCAGCAACAGGAGCGTATGGGCGAGCAACCTCCTCCTTCTGCCCCAGTCTCGCCTCAGTCCTGTCAGAACCGCTGTCAGTGCATGGGCTGACACATGCCCCCCCCCAAGAAAATTTCCCCGGCTTTTCTGACAGCCGGCGTGGAGAGTTTGACGGTGGGCGGGGCTGGAACCCGGAAATGTCCGCACGTTCTGTCCAGCGGTGACGTGGACTGTGAGCCGATACCGGGTCCATCCAAAACCCATTTGGGTCCTCGTCCTCCTCCTCGTCCGACTCGTCCGAGTCGGACCACATCGACCCGAGTGTTGGAACGGAGGGGGGAGACAGCCAAAAAGCTGCGCGGCCGCCTCCGTGCGTCCACCGCTCTTCCTCCTCGACCAGAAGCGGGGATGAGAGAACCTCCGTCTCCGAGCTGTGGTTCCCCCAGCCGGTCTCCGCACAAACTCCGTACATGTGTGTCAGCCCGTCCAGTCCTGGGGCCGCGTCAGACTGACGCTGAGCGAGTCTGATCCGCCTGCGGGATCTGCGATTTCGTGGCCGGGTCATACTGTCACGATGCGGTTCCGGTGGAGGACGCAGACCCAGAATGCAGGCGAACAGGACTCAGAGACACAGATGTAAAATAATAATTACTTTAATAAACAAAACAAAAAGACTGAACGGTGCAGTCACTTACAAAACGAGGAAATGATAAATGGCTCCACCAGACATCAGGGAGGAATGGATTGGATTTGAATTATGACCCGGCGAGGAACAGATGAAATGAGAGGGCTTATATACACTGAGGGATAGCGAGTAAACTAAGATGACAACAGGTGAAAGTGATAAGCTATGGACAACAGGTGAAAATGATTAGCGATGAGGCAGGAACTGAGGAGTGAGCAAAAACAGAAAAAACATGACAGGCGCAGAGCCAGACAGGCGCAGATCATGACAATTAAAAGGTATTTTTAATTATTTTAGAACTTCTATGTTGAGTTTTTGAAGTGTAATTGGTCAAGAAACACATTTCTGCTCTGTGCTACAGAGCTGAAGCTGTGTCATCCGTTTGATGTCCTGTTGCACTTCTCTTCTCTACAATTTAAATACTGTAATATTTTAAATAAATGTTACAGTATTTAAATTTAATTTTTTTATTTAAGGAGTGGGATTAGGTGATGAGCGTGATTACAGCCTGGCATGTCATGACAAAATTTACTGAACTTAATCTGAACTCAACTTTTGCACTACTGTATACCTACTTCGCGGTTTTTCACTTATCGCGGGTGAGCATGATCCCTAACACCTGTGATAAATGAGGGACTACTGTATTAAAATAACTTCAAAGTCATCTTTATTGTCAAAACTGCAATATGTACAGGACATACACAGGATTGAAATTGCATTCCTCTCTGTCTCTCGGTGCAACAGTAAACATTTAAACACTAAAACACTAAAACATTTAATAAACATAAGCATAAAATGAAATAAAAGTGTAATACTGTCCTGAGTTTTTCATAGTAGTTTTTGCATAGTAGTAGTATGAAAGTATGAAAAGTTACACCAACACTAAAACACTAAACATTTAATAAACATAAGCATAAAATGAAATAACAAAAGTGTAATACTGTCCTGAGTTTTTTGCATAGTAGTATAAAAGTGTAAAAAGTATATCTATAAAATAAAATGAAAGTTCTGGCATTGACATTTGTAATAGAGTGACAAAGCAGCATATGAAGTTTATGTACACAGTATATGTATGAGGTAGTTGATATTGGTATAGAGGTAAAGTGGCATNAGCATATGAAGTTTATGTACACAGTATATGTATGAGGTAGTTGATATTGGTATAGAGGTACAGTGGCATATGTAATAAGGCTAGTAAAAAATATATATATATATCAGCAGTAGTGTAGATATAAAAAGTAGTGTAAATGTAAACAGTAGTAATAAATGTAAACAGTAGTAATGAATGTAAACAGTAGTAATAAATGTAAACAGTGAATGTAAACAGTAGTATGACTATAGGCAGTAATGTAATACAAACATTAGTGCAAATATAAGAAGTAGTGCAAACTGAATGAGCACATGACCGTGAGTTGAGTGAATAACCCGTTTTGATGACACAGAGTCCAGTGTTAAAATCTTTGTGTTGTGTGGTAATGTGTGAAAGTTTTTTGTGTTAAGGCAGTACAAGTGGGAGGGAGGGCAGAGCAGGTAGAGAGTTAAGCATCCTGACTGCCTGATGAACAGAGCTGTCATTTAGTCTGCTGGTTCGAGCCTGGAGACTCCTCAGTCTCCTCCCTGAAGGCAACAGGCTGAAGCAGCTGTGTAGTGGGTGTGTGGGATCACTGCCATGCAGAGGGCTTTCCGAGTGAGGCGGTTGCTGTGTAAGTCCTGTAGTGAGGGGACTTCATCACAGGTTGGCCTTTGTTCAGAACAGAATAACTTAAAAAATGTCCTGCCTTTAAAACAATTATTTTTATGGTAATATGTTGGTATTAATGAATATGCAGAAAGAAGATGGTAATAGTAAGGATAAAAGTGTGTGTGTGCGTGCGTGCGAGTGCGTGCGTGTGCGAGTGTGTGCAAGTGCGAGCGCACGTGCACTGAAGTAACATTGTCCTTATTGTACATGTGTTTCAGTGGTTCCTGTCTCTGTTTAGAGCTGATTGAAAGAAGAAGCTCCTCAAGCCTGAAAGCCTGATATTGACCATCAGGACCCAGACCCTCTTATAGACTAGAAGATAAGAACCTTGGACCAGTCTGGTGTGAGACCAACTCAATAAGGAGGAGACTGATATCAGGTTTTTGATCACTACAATTTCTTTAAAGAGTGAGGAAATAAATAAAAAAAACTTACCAGGAACCCAGATTTAGACTCACAAAGGCAGTTCAAGCTCTTCAAAGACTCAAGTTCATGAGGACGATGAAGAGGATGATGAAATGACCAGTTCTGACTGTCTGCTAAAGAACTCACCAGACTCTGAATCATAACGTGAAGACAGTATGAAAGACAGGAAGGAGAGCCGGGCTCCTGAATCAGCGGCAAAGACTGTACACAAATCTTTGAGCTGCTCTGAGTGTGGTAAGCAGTATGTCAGTAACTGGAGTCTTCAAAGACACATGACAAGTCATTCAGGAGTGAAGTCTTCAAGCTGTCTGCTTAATAAGAAATGTGTTGGAAAGAAGAAAAATGTAGAGTCACGCAGGAACGTCCAGGCAAGGCCAAAATCAGTAAGCTGTGATGACTGTGGTAAAAGATTTACTGTCAAATCACATTTAATCTTACACATGAGAGTCCACACAGGAGATAAGCCATTTCCTTGTGAACTTTGTGGACAAAGATTTAGTCAGAAGGCAAATTTAAACACACACATGAAACTCCACACAGGAGACAAGCCGTTTCCTTGTGAACTTTGTGGACTAAGCTTTAGTTATAAGACAAGTTTAAACTCACACATAAGAGTCCACACAGGAGAAAAGCCATTTCCTTGTGGACTTTGTGGACAAAGATTTAGTCAGAAGGCAAATTTAAACACACACATGAGACTCCACACAGGAGACAAGCCGTTTCCTTGTGAACTTTGTGGACGAAGATTTGGTCAGAAGGTCCTTTTAAACAGACACATGAGAGTCCACACAGGAGACAAGCCGTTTCCTTGTGGACATTGTGGACAAAGATTTAGTCGGAATGACGTTTTAAACAGACACATGAGAGTCCACACAGGAGACAAGCCGTTTCCTTGTGAACTTTGTGGACGAAGATTTGGTCAGAAGGTCCTTTTAAATAGACACATGAGAGTCCACACAGGAGACAAGCCGTTTCCTTGTGGACATTGTGGACATAGATTTAGTCAGAAGGCAAATTTAAACACACACATGAGACTCCACACAGGAGACAAGCCGTTTCCTTGTGAACTTTGTGGACGAAGATTTGGTCAGAAGGTCCTTTTAAACAGACACATGAGAGTCCACACAGGAGACAAGCCGTTTCCTTGTGGACATTGTGGACAAAGATTTAGTCGGAAGGATCTTTTAAACAGACACATGAGAGTCCACACAGGAGAAAAGCCGTTTCCTTGTGATCTTTGTGGACAAAGATTTAGTCATAAGACAAGTTTAAACTCACACATGAGAGTCCATACAGGAGACAAGCGGTTTCCTTGTGAACTTTGTGGACAAAGATTTAGACATAAGACAAGTTTAAACTCACACATGAGAGTCCATACAGGAGACAAGCCATTTCCTTGTGAACTTTGTGGACAAAGATTTATCCAGAAGACACTTTAAACTCACACATGAGAGTCCACACAGGAGACAAGCCGTTTCCTTGTGAACTTTGTGGACAAAGATTTACTCAGAAGTCCACTTTAAACTCACACATGCGAGTCCACACAGGAGACAAACCATTTCCTTGTGAACTTTGTGGACAAAGATTTAGTCATAAGGCAAGTTTAAACTCACACATGAGAGTCCATACAGGAGACAAGCCGTTTCCTTGTGAACTTTGTGGACAAAGATTTAGTCATAAGACAAGTTTAAACTCACACATGAGAGTCCATGCAGGAGACAAGCCATTTCCTTGTAAACTTTGTGGACAAAGATTTAGTCATAAAAATGCTTTAAAGTCACACATGAGAGTCCATACAGGAGACAAGCCATTTCCTTGTGGATTTGCGGACAAAGATTTAATTATAAGACATATTTAAACAGACACATGAGAGTCCACATGGGAGATAAGCCATTTCCTTGTGAACTTTGTGGACAAAGATTTAGTCAGAATGCAAATTTAAACTCACACATGAGAGTCCACACAGGAGACAAGCTGTTGTGAACTTTGTGGACAAAGATTTAGTCATAAGACAAATTTAAACTCACACTTGAGAGTCCATACAGGAGACAAGCCGTTTCCTTGTGCACATTGTGGACAAAGATTTAGTCAGAAGGACCTTTTAAACAGACACATGAGAGTCCACACAGGAGACAAGCCGTTTCCTTGTGAACTATGTGAATAAAGATTTAGTCAGAAGGCAAAATTAAACTCGCACATGAGAGTCCACACAGGAGTGAAAACTTTTTAATAATAATAAATGGAGATGCACCGATCCACTTTTTTTTTTCCTTTTTTTTTTATTTGTAAACTTCGGATCCAATCCCGATACCTAAATCTGGATATCGGCTGATCCTGTTCCGATATAATCATCATAATTTATTTTATGAGGCTGTAAACAATACTGGTTCAGTGGTCGTGCAATATTTGGAGACAACCCACCACCCAATCAAAGTACTTGTTTTTTCAAACAGTTAGACCCCATGAAAATGTTATTTGTGTAATTCCTGAGGGAATTGTGATTTAATCAGTTAGTTACTTGGTTAATTAACAGGTCGCTCATGCAGATGAGCTAATTGTGTTTTGATGAGGCTAACCTTATAGTTTTTTGTTTTATAAATTACCACAATGCCATTGCTGTAAGCTGAATAATGTTTACATCATGTTAACTTCAAAATATGAATGAAACGATGTCAGAATTGCCCAGGCTAAACTCCAACTTTACTGTAGGATTAGGCTACTTTTATACATGAAACTAAAATTACCTGACACCACCCTGCACCTAACTAAAGTGGAATTTGTTTGCCCCCAGTGAGTTGCCACAAACTCTAAAACCCAGTACATGATTTGTCCCATGACCTATTAAAGACACACAAGAGGTCATACAGAACTGAAGTGTTCCGTTCTCAGGTTTGCTGTTAAATGGTCTGTGAGGTGTGGAGGTTTGTGGTCATTTACCAGTTACTGTCCACATCTGTAGGTTGTGTATTCTGAATGCTGTTTATGCTTTTGTCAGGGGAAACATGTATGTATGTGTGATAATTCATTATATAATGATCCTTATGTGTGAGCCATCTTATCGTATTCTGTGTCATTTGATCTGAATGCTATGCTATTATAATGCTTTGAAATCACTGTTTGTGGAATGATGTTGCCAGTAATTGCTGGCTAGATGCTGATCACGCCCCTCCCCATCCACTGTAAGGAACCTTGAGAATGTTTTCTTTTATGTGAGACTGTTCTTTATAGTAGCTCTCTGGGTTTGGTTCTGTAAACACTAAGACAAGACTAGGATCAGAACCAAGGCAGAACAAGCATTGGGAGTTTTTGTTTACTTACATTACATTGACTTTCTGTATTCTGACTGTTCCTCCAAAGCTTCGTGTTATTAGATTAGATTAAATCTATACCTGATCGTTTGAGAATTAGTTTTTTCTGACATTTTTTAATTTATCTGAACCAATTCCCTGTATACCAAATTAACCTTCAAAGGTAAAATTTATTTTATCTTAACCAGCAGTGTTTCCCCTACCATTATACAAGCGGGGCACCCTGCCCTGTCAACAGA